>QYTT01088381.1:28081-49602 GCA_006980735.1 Dasypogon diadema | reverse complement strand
TTCAGCGGTAATTAAATTATTATTTCAAAATATAGCTGATCGCCGATCAATTTATCTCTCTTCCGGCTAATACCAGTAACATTGTCCTCGAAGACAAATTTTTGAGACCCTCTACCCAAATTCTAAACGAGTTGGCGCCATTCTATCATTATGTTAATAATGGCTTTGCTTTGAAGGATACAAATATATATATATATATCTATCTATCCTTCAGGCGTCAGTTTTTTCGTTCCTTTCGATCCCTATGTAACCTCTAACCCAACAAAATGTTACCTCATTTTCCGAGGCGCACCTAGTGAGTTTTTGTAGATATTCCAACGCTGGAAATGAGCTTAGCTTCGTTCGAACCACTGTTTAATTGTCCAGTATATTAAAGATTTCACATCCTCGTATCCGACCCCCGTTTAGGTAGTCAAACGCACAAACCAGAGCCAGCATTTCTGCCTGATGGCGCACCATTTTCGCTTTTTTATCTTTTCTTCAAAATGATGTTTTTAGATTATGTTCGGATTATATCTGGATCCCATCTATTTAGCTTCCCTAGAACGTTGATTTCAGTTCCGAAAAGCGTAAGTGGTTTAAATTTCAGATTCTTGGTCATCCTAATTAAGACTATCGTTTCTATCTCGTTCGCATTGATAGTGAGACCTTGTTTCTCATACCACTCTTATACCACTTTGAAGGATAACACATCGGTTTGTTTTTCATTCCCCTTCACAACACTCCCATAATCCGTACATCCGTACACAATATTTTGTTTACCTGTAGTTTGCACGTCAACTCAAGATTTACAAAAACGTAATGTTATGAAGTGTTTCTATTTCCATATACTTGTAAAGGTTATTGTTCGGTGAAGATCTGATCAATGTTTAATCTCTCTTGTTTAAAGTCACACTAATAATTAGAAGCCTCTTCTTCATATTCAAATATTGAACTATCAGAAGTGACGAAAACATTTTACACCCAAGTAATATTAAATGTACCTTTAGAACATTTTAGTGGAACAGAATAGCTCAGAAAGTCCGGTTAGATATAAGGTATCTTACACAGACTTTCCTCCCATTGAAGATCACATTTGGGCCCATCTCATCTTTAGTATGGAAATTTTAGATCGCCCCCTAACCAACCAAAAACACACAAAATCAGCTTACTCAGCTATTGATAGTTTTTATGGACCCATCCCCTTACTTGTCTCTCAAAGTAACAGCTGATTATGCCACTACGTTATTCTCACACCAAAGTGGGGAAGTCCATTTTTACAACCATAATAAAAATTTATTTTAAAGGGTACTTACATTTCGATTTTTGCTAGAATTGCAAAATGTGACTTACTACCCCACTTACAAAACAAACGGTTCAAATAATCAATCCTGCGGGATAAACAGTCGCATTTTAGCAGGATTTCCTGGGGAGGAAGAAGTTTACAATTCCATACAGTACCTTAGATACTGACGGTGCTGTACATTTTTCCGAGCAGCAGATAAAATAATTCTGAAAATTGGAAACTTAAATCCCCCAAAATTGTGTAACGATACAAGATTGAAGGTGAAGACCCCTTGTAATAATGTAGTCGAGGCTGCAGCCTTAACAGATTACGGTAGAAGGGAGAGTGTACTTATACCACGTATGCCTTTGATAACTGCAAATTTTCCTTTTCAATTTAAAAGGCTTCAGTTTCCAATACGCGATAAATAAGTCACAGGGATAGGCTTGGATCAAAGTAGACATGAAGTAGAAGTGATAATGCTTTCTATTTCTCCTTTTTGTGATTTATTTTTCAGACTGAACTTTATAATAATGAAGTCAAGGCCAATTGAAACTAAGTTGTTATATCTATTAATATTATATTAAATAGGAATGTAACAAACTATCATAAAATTTTTGGTATTTTGAAAGTGCAAAATTTTACAGAATTTGAGGAATTTATTGACTTCATTAAGTGTTTGAGTGCGAAATTACTTTAAGGTCTCAACATTGTAAAAATCAGCGAATTTCATTTTCATTTTATCGAAAGTGTGTAACGAAGAGAATCCTTGGACGTGCGCCCATACTACGTCCGAGAAAAGCTATTGTCAATATTATTAGAATTCAGTACTAATATTCCTGCAAAAAGCTGTATCATTCGAGAGCCAAAACCATCATTCTAAAGGAACTCAGTGAAGTTTGAATGGTTTTCACAACTCCTTGACCTCTTCACTGCTGGGGTCCTTATCCCATAATTGCCCGCCCAATTTTCAATACCAACCCAACCCAAGTAGATATCTAAACGTTATTTTCATGAAGGTGGACAAGAATTCGATTTGTACACCTCTAGCATAAGTTAGCCATTTTTCGAATTTCTGCTAAAAGTAGCTAAAAATGGCTTGATGATGATTTTTTCTTCATTTTTTCTATGAGTATAGGGCGACGTAACTTTTCTAGTTATAAGGCGACAAGTTACCACATTAAGGGGTTTATCTTCTCTCCATTCATCATCGACATATATGAAAATCATCCTGTATCCTTGAATGTGCGAAAAACGTTCTCTAATTGATGGATTCATTCACTTCTCTTGAGCATTTCGATTATTTTAATGGGTATTCCATGGGTATAACATTGCTGATCATTCACACATTCAGCACTGCTTGAAGAAAAACCGGCCAATGAATTAAAGGTTTTTTTTGTACTAGTCCAAATTGGGTAATAGTATGATACACACTACTCGCAATACCAACACTGTGTTTAGCGATGGTACCGTTAACAAACGAACCGTCGAAAAGTTTCGTTCTAGATAAAAGGAGTTAAAGAATAAAGATCGTGGGAAACCACGTGTCCTTGTTGATGATGACGTTCTTCGTACGCTGGTGGAAGCTGATCCCTCTCGAACATTATCACTTCTTGTAGAAGAACTCGGCCTTCGTTGCAAGACTGTCCGTAACCATCTCAAGAACATGGAAAAGGTTAAAAAGCTCTACAAATGAGTTCCACACAAATTGAACGATCAGTAAATGCAGCGAGGATTCGAAATTTGCAGTTCGCTTTATTTGAGCAATAACAGGACACCCTTTTTGAAAAGAATTGTAACCTGCGACGAAAAATGGATTACCTATGACAACAGAAAGCAATCGGGACAGTAAATTACCGTCGTGAACACCCAGGACATACAACGAAGTCAAAAGATTATGATGATAGCAGGGTGTAGTGTAAGGGGTATCATCCATTATTCATTTTTAAGGCCTGGACAAACAATAACTGCAGAGTCATACTATCATGAAATTGAGGAAATGCATAGACAACTTATCCAAATGGACCTTGTATTAATCAACAGATATGGACTGATCCTCCTTCATGGTAATGCATGGCCTTATATGGCGCAAATAACCGTGCGAACACTAACGAATTAAACTACAAGATCCTGCCATATCCTCGATACTCACCTGATCTATCACCAACGGATTACCATTTATTTCTCAGTTTGGAACACCACATACGAAGAAGACCTTTCGTAATAGGATTGAGGTCGAAACGTCCTTCACACACTTTACCGGCTGTAAAGACCCCGCCTTTCTTGATAGAGAAATTAATTTGTTGAAAACGCGTTAGCAAAAGAGTGTAGTAGTTTGAGTTCTGAAGTTGAAGATCATATATACATGAAAATGAAAGACTAAGTGTAGTTGAAAACCGATACTAACATCAAGAAAGATTGATTGATTTTCATGGCTGTAGAAGGTGAACACCGCCTGTATAATCGCTTTCGTCAGAACGAAGAAAGCCCACGGATTCCTTTTCTTGTTGTTGCTTTACAACAAGGATATAGATATATATATCATGCCCTAAGTGAAAATACTAAAAATAAATATTAACATTTTCCCTTGCTTAAGTTCCATTAAAAGCAAAATAGCTAAATTCCAGCTTTTAAAAAATTTAGGAGGCCACAGCCATACTGACAAAACTGACAAAATTGCCACATTGAAAAAACAATCAATTTTTTGGTTTTTGAAATATGGCTTCCATCAAATGCTCTTTTTCCAGTATTTCAAAATTCAAGAACTCTATGGTGAAGTAGAAGATTTCATAGGCATAGGAAAGCAACCAATAATTCTGGAGTTGGCCAGGATGTAAATTTTAATTTGATTGCCTCTCACAATGTGTCAAAAGACCAGTTATTATGGTGTATAATGTAATTTCTATAAACGGCCTAAAAACATTATAAATTCAAGAGGAGAGGGAAAGACATCATCAATATTTTGAGGTAACAAAAGACAAAATTCTACACGAAGTTAGGAATATTTTGTGAACTTCGTGAAGAAGGCGCCATGGCATTATTAGAACGTGCTCGTTTCTGTGAAACTGGTATAAATCCAACAGAAGACATCCAAACTTATTGTAAAACATGAGCTAACATCCGAGATTATCAGCAATAAGGATTAAGTTAAAAAAATGCTTACTCTTCGGAGAAATAGTTATTTAATAAGAAAAGTACAAAAAATGTATTTTCATTTGCACTTTTTTTACAAATTCCGTCACGTTTGTAAGTTATACAATTTTTTGCAAATTATATGTATGAGAGTATAAGTCTGCATTGAGCAAAGCTTATAGTCATAAGTTTTCCATTAACAATTCCATATACGAAATCCACAACCTCCGCAACCTCAGTCTCAATTCAAATTAAGAAAATCTTTTAGTTCGTTGTGTTACAACTAAATAATCCAAACACGAGGATTTCATAGCTAAAAATAAAAGGTGTAAGTATTTGGTTTTGGAACTTTTTCATGTTTTTTTAATGCGACCCCTAATAACTTAGCATCCTTCCGGTAAGAGTCTGCCTGAACAAATCTGCTATAAAATGTTTAAAAAAATGTTTTGTAAAATATATTTTTCGTTGTTAATGTTATTTTGTTCCAATCTAAATCAACTTTTGTATATTTTTTAAGTAAGAAGCGGTTACACAATATATGCGGCAGCCAGCATTTCATGCAAAAATAATCGCACAAAGATTTCTTTTCTTCATTTCTGAAATGGGCTGAAGTCCTAAAACCCCACTTATTTTAATAATTTTCTAAATTTGAACATAAGATAAATATAATATTACATCTAAATAAAGCAAGCTCTATATTGTGGCATGCACTACTTCTTGAAGTGAATGTTAAACAAAATTAAACTATATATTGTGATATTTTATATTTAAAAAGTTTATCTGCAGAATACTTCATGAGTTTAATATCACATATTAAAACTTAAAATAAGAAAAACATTAGACCTAGGTAGAAGCATTTATATCAGTATACCTGTTTAATTTTTCATTTTCTAACAACCTTTTCTATATTAAATAATACTTGCGTATTTTATTAATTCCTGATTGCAAATTAACTACTAAACCTGCTCCAGAATATAACATAGTCATCTGGTTAACATGATTCAGTTTTGTTGGAGCTTACACAAGCCAATCTTAACGAAATCACTACATAGATGTTAATGGATTATGGATCTAAATTATGGAGACTAAATTCCTAAGAGTATTTGTCAATACCACGGTTACCTTAGTATGACAATCTCTGGGCCTTCGATTCATGACAAAGAAAAAATAGGAGCTACATACTAAAACGGCCTTCTGGATCTATTAGGGTGTACATAAAATCATATTATTCCATAATGCAATAGCGTGGTTACTAGAGACTGTTACTGCTGATACACACATACACACATAGATTAACCAGTGCCTTGAGATCATAAAGCAAAGTTTAGCGCAACCATATTAATTATTTCCCGCCTTTTAATAACATCTGGCAACACTCTCATTTGCAGCACGTGCATATATCTGGCAACACCTGCATTTGACATCTCATTGTCTGAGCTGTTTGACAGCAGTAGGCGTCATTCGCTTGCTTTGTAATTAATTAATATTTTTATTTCTTTGAAAGTATCGAGTTACATTCTAAATAAGCGTCATCTACGGGAAGTTTTACTTCATCATCTTATTTCAAAGAAAGGCGCTACAGAAACATATCTTTTGCTCAAAGAAATTTATGGTGAACATTTTCGATCTGAAACCACATTTTAATATGGAAGGCAAAGAACGAACAGGTCACCCGAAAATTTCTGAAAATTTCGAGTTGGAAGAATTATTGGATGAATATCCACGCCAAAAGCAACAACAACTTGCAGAAGCATTAAATATTGATGGGACTACTATTGCTAAACACCTACATGCATTGGAAATGGTACGGAAGCAAGAAAATTGGGTACCATATCAATTGAAGTTCAGAGACATTGAACGGCGAAAAACGATTTGTGACTTGTTGTTCTTGCGAACCTTTCCAGACTTACCGTTGAGATACAGTAATGATCTGCGTTGAAAAAATATCTCTAGGAAACCTGAAAGTGGATCCGTAACTGCCAAGATACCAGGGTTTTCGCTTCATGTACTGAATTGCAACCGGGGTCCGAAGTGTGAACCATGAATTACCTGTATAAACTGTCCGGGGCTACTAACCTAGTTCGGTTCATAAAATCTGACACCCTAAATGGCAAGCCCACCAATCCAGAAAGATGCCCAGAGTTGTCCAGCCTCGATGAGGATAGAAAAGGTGGAAAAGGCGGTGCACAGTGACTTGATGATGGTAAAATACAATTGTACAAGCTAAGGATCCTTCTAGAACTGTCGTAACTGTTTTCAACAGTATCCAGTTATCTAATATTATTTATAAATAGCAAAAAACTATAAAATGCTATATAGATCTCTCGAAAAAATAATAAAAAATTGTAAAAATAGAAGAAAAACAAGATAATAGTAATCACTTCAGTATTCTGCAGATAAATATTAAATTAAAATCCATTTTGGTAGTACAATATATCGTGTTGTATATTTCGAAAATAAATTTCGATATTTGAACAATAAGCTAACTTTTCAAATGGGGATGTTTACAATTTAACAATTGTAATTTAATTAATGTTTAATGCGCCATCATTCAAATATCAAATTAGCTACCTTATTGTATTGTACAATTTTAACATCATTTTCAAATTGAAGCTTCGAAGCTTTAAGCGGTATACTCATTCCTGCAACAGTCATTTACAATATATACAATATTAAAATTACCTAGTTTCCACTATACATTCATCTTATTCGAATAATGTTATTTTTATCACAAGTTTCAAAACAATAGCAGTGTCATAGTTTCTAGCAATAATAATTTAATTTTGTTTAACATCATTACTCTAAAGGTGCAATTTTAAAAATATTTTTTATATTGGTTTCGTGTAAAAATGCAATCTTTTAAGAAAATGTGCGCCTAAAGCCTCTAGAAGTGAGTGAATACCTAAGAAACGTTTTGGTGTGATTATTGAAGGACTACTAGTAGTAAAAAGTGTGAGTGGATCTAATTATTTCACTAAACGAAAATAAAACGACTACAGTTCAAGTTTGTATAACGTAAACAGATATTAAAGCAAATAAAAGTAAATTAATATTGACGGGCAAAATAATGAAAAAGTTTCTCATTCATCCATTACGCTTAAATCTGGTGTTGAAGTTTCATTTCCACTCCTCATATGCTTAGAATAGTTACGTTTAATTAATTTTCATAATGTTTACTGCTCTTATTTACAATAAAATTCAATTTTTTTCACATTTATGCCTACATAAGGCCTACATAACGTGATTACAAAACATAAGTAATTTACATTTCACCATCACTCCACCAATTCTTACTGCTAAGCATTTTCCTATTTTTTCAAAATAATTGATTTCATCAAATTCCAAATTACTTGAATTCACAGTATTGTAGAAAAATATATTTATCCTTCATTTTGCAGCATTCTAAAAATTTGTTACAAATAGTAAATGAAAATTTACTTACCAAACCAACGAGAAGAAAGAATACCAAAAATGTTCTCCCTAAAACTGTCTCACAGTAAACGTCACCATATCCAACCGTTGACATGGTCACGATTAGGAAATAGACACAAGTCCAATAGGATAATTGATGAGGATTATTAAAATCGAGAGGATCGCCAGAATTCTCCAGCTGTGAAAGTTTTCAACAACGTTAAAATAGAAATAATGGCATTACTGAATATTACTCACCAAATGTATGATACCGGCGGCTGTTAACCATACTGATATAAAAATTGAGACTAATTGAGCCAGTCGTATAGAGCTCGATGTTTTTAATATATTTAAATATTGTAAAATATCTGGAACAGTCATAAGACGCAGAGCTCGAAGAAATCGGAGACCTAAAAAGATTTCATTTACGTATTGTAGCAAATTGTTACGATTGTATTGTAGACGATGTTCACACTCACCGATCCATGTCCGATCTAAATATATTGATACAAAGGACGGGGGTATTGTAAAATAATCTACGAAACTGTACATTTCTAGCATAAACCAGAGTTTATCGGACGCTGCTATGAACTGAAATAATAGGAAATTATGTAATTAATTTTTATGAATCTTTTGATATCATTTTACTTTACAAAGTAAAGCAATGTTAATCTTACACTATTTTACAATAACTCATAATAATAAACTTGTTATCCCAACCAAACTGAACTAGTCAGATTACAAATAAACTGTTTTCATTTCTTCTTCAGGCAGAACTAAGCAGAACAGTGAAATTTTAAAAATCTTATAGGAGAAGTCTACAAATGTAGAACAGACTACCACCTTCTGTTTACCCTCTAAAAAATGAATTAAGGATTTCTAAGCGGAACGTGCATTGATAGCTTTATACCATTTTCTAGTTCCACAAACATTCCACTGTCCTTTAAGTATTGCCTAAGCTCAGGAGATAACACTATACAGATAACACAGCACAGCTTAGTCGGAGGGAAATTTGAGGGGAGAGAAAATGGGGAAATTTTAACCTGACAAATGTTGCCGGTAAGTTACAATTTTTTACATGAAATTTTTACTGTGCAATATTCTAGTAGCTTCGCAAGTACAATTCTTGTCATTATAACTGCTTCAACCACTGATACCCAGATAATTCACCGCGCCTTTTACAGAAGCCGAAACCACGCCGCAGACAAGAAAGTGTGAAGAGGTGCACCTCAGCCCGCTCAGCTCCTACTCGTCGTCCTCGGTTCAACTGCGAAGTATATGTATGACCCCGATAGTAAAACATTTTCCCATAAGTTTAAGTTGTTGAGAGCATGAGAGAGCCCACAATCGGTGTCACCTGATACCAAAACTTTTACGAAAATGGAAGAATCAATGACATTTCCGAGAACGACTTGAGCGGTACTTCGAAGAATAAAGCATGTCTTATTGAGTTCCAATCGATTTAGAGCCTTAGCCTGAGTCTATTTCAGAAGTCTAGTCTGGAGGTACGCCAGCAACTTTGAAGAAGGAAATTTTTACCCAACCCTATTCGTATTCCGAAAACAAACCAAAATATTTCACATTAATAATTCAATAAGAACAGGCAATGCTTTTAGCGGTCCAATATCTTGTAAATAATAAAACGATGGCCGTTTTTATTTGGAGGGACCTTTATTCAACAGTTTCCATATATAAACACAGACTATTGCTTTTCCCTTCAGAAAAAAAGGAACTTATTATATATTGAAAATAAAGACATCATATGAGATCTGCGCTGCCTGTACATGTAAATTTGTTACATGCATTTCAAGCTACATATATTCTGAATGCTCAGGAAGTTTTATCTTTTTAATCGGAATCACGCACCCACATTTATTGATCCAAGTCGACTTTAACAAGATTACACTTTAAAAAAGGGGGAAAAATTCTGTTTGTTACCATGCCCAGAACTCATAATCTTTATAATTTATAATTTTGTTAAAATCAATTATCTCTGAATAAATTTATTGTACTCAATCTATAAAAAGTTTATTACTTACTCGTATAAAAAAGTAGACCATAAAAAATATGTTGAATGCCAAATCGATTTGTTGCGTAATATTATTGCTCCACTTTTGACATCTCTCGACCTCTTCACTCGAAGCATCAATAAAATATATAATAAGGGATGCAATGCTGAGAATAAAAACAAGCACCACCTGAAAACAAATGTAATTCATCAGTAAAGTTGAAAAGCTCACAAACCCCAGTTTATAATTAATTCAAATCACTGAGCAAACTCTCAAAACAAATCATCCAATTATCCCTTGAATGTTTAAACTTTTAATTTAGTAAATAATATCAAATCATCAACGTTTATATTTTACGACAGCGAAACAAAGAACTTAAAAGAATCGAATCGAGTAGAAACAAAAGTATTGTATTTAAAACTTTATTTTTTTTATTATAAAAGTCAATCATTAATAAGAGAATTATTCCATAAAAATAAATACACAAAGCTCATGGACTGAATTAAATACCTAAATGTACCGGCCGCTCTTAAATTTAACACGACAGTGATGAAAATTTTAAATTTCTTAAATATTACTCAAACAATATTTTTTAAATTTCGTACCGATTTACAGGGAAGGTACTGCCATCCATCCATCAAAACGGTCAATGGCATGCCTCCCGTATTCAGCCCCTCCATCATCAATTGGTGATTCCATTTATGGAGTATTTGTTGAAGGTTGTGCACTCTATTAGTACCGTTTTCTGTAGTCTCCACCAGACTATTTTCTGTAGTCTATTGACCTCTGAAATAGACTCTCTGTTCGAGAAATTTTTCCGCGACTATCTTTTCTCTCGCCCAAGAGTTCTTTTCAGCTCTCTCCTATAGTCCTCGAACACCTGGGGTTCATTGCACCTTATGCCGTGGTCAAAGACTCTTCTGGCCCCTTTTTCAGAGTCTCCAGGACCCCAGTCTACCAGGTAGTACGATTCGAATGGTTTAGTGAAATAAGATGACATACTTCCTGAAATTGTCATTCATAGCTGATATTATTAGCTCCAGTTGTGGCTAAGCACGTCTCATGGTCTTAAATTCCTCCGGCGTGCACCATAAAACCACCTACACCCCATGTCTCACCATAGCATATGTTTTGATCGTGGTGGCCGATTTAGCGCCTAGGCTATACATATCCACTGCATCAAGCATTGCCACATTTTATGTATATATTTTGATCTACCTGTTTAGCATAGGAAGCAGATAATGTGTACCTACATTTTTAACTCGCTACCTACGACATTGCTTATCGCTTAAGATCCTCAAGCTCTCTCACAACATATTTTTCCTGCACCTTAGAGAATAAAACCGAAGGACGCTTTACGTGCACAAAAACTGTAGCGGATATTTACCTAACGTTGGTAGCATTTCTATTGAGACCAGGGATCTCAACCGAACCGATTCCGAACCAACTCTTTTTCCAAACTCAAACTCGAACCCACTTCCAGAAAGAGCCTTAACCGGAACCGAGACGAAGCCCAACCATGAACTTATTTGGAACCTTCTGAACTGAATTAAAATATTTCCACAAAGTATAAAATTTGTCGGCTGATTTGTGAATCTCAATTTTTTTCTAGTTTCGTTTCTATTGCACAGTATACACCAACAGCATATTAATATTGATGTGCGTCATAACACACGAACAACACAAGAAGAAGGCGTTTATTTAGAAGAAAAAGACTCTCTGGAAAAGCCACTAAAATATGCTGAACAATCATTTTCAGAATTAATTGTTCGGATAGATAAAGAACAGGATCCAAGAGCCATACAAACTGCTTATAATTTCACATAAAATTTTGTACAAAGTATATTGGCACAAGCAGGCGTCGAACGTGCTTTTTCAACTTTGAAGATAATTTTATCGCTACAGCGTTCTAACATAAATAATAATTAAAATCATTCACAGGTTCAAATCCCTGGTTGAGACCTTCTTTTATGTGACGACAAGTCGACGTTTATATATAGACTCAAAATAAAATCTACGGAAGAAATAACAAAGATCTTTAAGATGATTGTGAGGCTTCCTTAGGAAAGGGCTACTGAGTACAATGAGTCCTCGTTTCTAAATCAAATCAAATCACAATCCTAAATTTAAAATTAAAACGCAAAAATGGAGAGGCATGCGATCTCTCTAACTATAGACCAATTGCAATTCTTAAATCACTCTCGGATTTTGCCAATTGCTGTATTGAAAATAGTCAACTTTTTAGATGAAAGTATAGATCTTTGCTATTGCAGAAAATGAAATGCCTAGCCTTTCTGTATCAATGCAAAGAATACATTGCCTCATCTGATCTGGCGCTCATATACAAGGCTCATATTACACACAGATTTGAATCTAATTCATATATTTGGGCAGTAATAGGCTACAGTTATTTAAAAGGAATATGCACACATACCCTTACTCCATCTTCTAATCCCCATTCCCGCAATCCCTATTTTCCTTTCAACTTAAGCTGTGCTCTATAGCATCATAGGCTATCTTCTGAGCTTTGGCTTCACCGTACTTAAAAACAGAATTCCTTATCTTGCAGTACATATACAGTTCTGGAAAAACTGTTACTAGATAATTAAAATAAACTCCTACATCTTGAATCGTTGTTTTGAATAACAGAAGGGAATCTACAGAAATTTCAACACATAAGTTGAGTTTATGCTGAACAGTTTGTTTTTAATTAGGTGAATTACGCTCTTGAGGATAGTGAGATAAAAGACAGGCTTAGCATATACCCTTACTACATGTTAAATACTTAATATTCAGAAAGAAAATTAACCTTTCGTACCTTTGGACCCATGAGAAATTTATGCAGGAGTTTTGTTTCCCGTTCATCTGCATATTAGTTGAGAAAATTTATCCTGCATAATATTGTTTAGAGGAAAAAATCGGTCGAATTTTATACATCAAAATATTCAGCAACCTGAATAAATTCACTTTTTAACTGTTTAAAATTTTCAATTCATTTCATCTAATATGTAAATGTAGGATTTATAGGACAGCAATCCTACAGCAGAACCGAGCTTTTAGGCGAATCCTTTCAACTTTGTAAATATTTTGATAATAGTACTCACACCAGAGTAGCAGAGGAAAACTTCCTGGGCAGACATCTATCAATCAGTCAAATTGATTGCTATATTTTCAAAAAAGCTTTATATCACTTATTTACTGGCCATACACGGGGGGACCTAATCCGCGGATCAGATCTGACGGACCAGATACGCGAATTTTGACCAGAAAAAATATTTTACATTTTGCCGGATCTGCAATGCGATGATTTAGACCTCAGAGTTTAGAGTCTAAACATTAAACTCCACACTCTAAGTTATGTAAGTTGGAGTCAATTTAAAAGTTTAGCCTTGAAGAAAAGTTTCAAAGAAACACGTTCTGTCTTTAGTTTGCTCTAAATTCAGAATGATTTTGGTCACTGACGTTTTAAAAAAAATCGACGGAGTGTCAACTTTTAAATTTGAAACAGTTTTTGGACAGCGTATAAAAACTTATTTACCACGTACACATTTTATCTAAAATCAATAAAATCATTTAATTATATCAACAGAAATATATTTTAACACGTTAAACGCCATGCACACTTAAAAGCTCTCTCCGGACAAATGCATTTTACCAAGTAATTCTCTCACGAAAGCTTTTATGCTGATTGGGGCACCCAACGTGTTAAACAATTCGAATTGCAATATAAATTACTAAAATCGTTCAAAAAAGACTTTAACAGGGCAAAATTGTTTGTAAGAATGTCTTCAGTCAAACGCCTAGGACTGTATCAATATCAATACTTGAAAATTAAAATGTTATAAATGATAGAGGTGAAATATTAAAAAGAGAGAGAGAGAAAAAACTTCACAATATTTTAAAAACAATAATCATATCCTTTTCAGTTTGGCTTGACTATAACCCTCTGACTATTACTTCAGTGAGGATTGCTTTGAAAACATTTCCACACTAATACCTTGTAGAGGTAATTGTGCATTTAATACACGCGCTAGCAACAACTCTTACCCTAATCGCACCAATTTCTTTTTAAGCAGAACAACACTGACGTGAAACACTTTACCATCTTACTTTTTCCCTCGGCTTGTCAGTTGCGGATGTGAAATCACTTTGAATTAACTCTATAATAAAAAAAAAATTTCCGTTCCACCTACCAAATGTTGTGTTTTTACATCATATTGTGCCCCTGGGCGTTTTGATAAACCGTCGAAAAAAATTTATTTTTCCCAAATTTTAAAAGTAAATTTAACATGCCATCCGAAAATCGAACTGTCACAAACAAGCTGCATGTGCACATCCAATTTAGTTTTACTCCAAGGCTTTTCAAAGAATTTGCATATAATATAATTTAGTTGTGAACAAAAAATGAAGAAACATTTCAATCAAGGTTTATTGATAACGTTTCCCTTGAGTTAAGTAACAAAGTTTTTATTCTAACTAACGAATTTTAACATATCTTCTTGCTAGAGTAGAAATGTTTAATACGTACTATCAACGTAGAAGACGTTCTAATATCATAATAAACATTTTAACCCGATTTAAGTTTCCGATATCAATGAATAATGATATAATCCCTTAGTAATCTTGAAAAATTTATATGTATATTAGAAATCAGTTATGTAAGTGATATAAAAAAGTAGAGATAGTTGTTTTCGTGCTATAACGACTGCAGCTAAATTTTATTTCAAATAGTATAGAATTTTACGGACCGCATCAGAATGACGTAGAAGTGATAAAATAAATCGATCCAATTCAGAGCTGAATATGCAATAAATTTCTCATTCGTTTGCACTACACATGATAACAAATTACTTAAATTGCGTTCGTGGAATAGACGACATTTGGCAAAATTCCAGGTCATATCCATTGATATCTATAGTACCTTTAACCTGAAGTGGTAGTGGGATGTGAAATTAAAAATTTGCAGTGAAAATAGCAGCAATAACCCATTTTCACAAAGAAGTACTTCCTGTGTAATTAAATTGATATATTCTATGAAAAAAATGTAAAACTTTGCTAGTCAATCAGAATAAAAGGAGTATATTGTTTTTATACATGCAAATTGCAAAGATGTTTTAATAGGATAGGGTACGGGTGATTAGGAGTTAGGAATTTCAGCAAAATATTGGACGGACAAGTATGTTGTCTTAATGAAACAATAGTTTTTTCTTGAAAGCATACCAGGCCATTTTTTAACCCTAGATGTAGGGTAATATAAGATTAAGCAAACGTTTGTAATGTATAAAAATATTCATGATACACAGAAATAAACCGTTTAATAGATGTTCGTCTATCTGTTCACTTCTCTGTCAGTCTGTCTGTCCGTTCGTCTGTCCATCCACGCGTTATCTCGAAATTTGAAATTTGGTATACAGACACCTTATTAAAACTGAAAGATCAAGTTCGTAAATGGGTCAATTTGGACAACTCCTTCACAGGGTTGCCATATGAAACCTCCATCTATATCAAATAAAAAATCGATATTTTCCTTCTAAAACGAGGACGTTTCGAAGTAGATTGATAAAGTATAAATAGCTTAACTTGTGGCTTTCCGAATCGAAATTAATCGAATTACTTCGCGACGAAGTCAACTATTGAACTGACTTGATTCTATTTTGACGTTAGTTGACAAATCATAGCAAACGAATCCGGACAGATTTTCTTGTATTTCTGCAAACTTTTAAAATAACTAAGCTTGTTTTCTAATGTCACAATTCGTTATTCGGATTCGAAAAGGCCCTAAATATCCTGGCAGAAAATAAACCAAATCGGGTAAACCCTTCAAAGTGCTGTCATATAAAAGTTGGAAATGTAAATTGTTTTCTGTAATTACACCGTTACAATACCAAAAAATGGAAGCTATCACATTTTTTACTAAAAATACATATCGCCTTTTTTGGATTGTTGCTTTGACTTTGGACACTGGACATTATTAGGAACCGTTCCAAAAACTCTTAGGAGTCTGTTTCATACAGATTTAAACATTCCCATTAAATTATTATAATTTCAACAGTTCATTTTTGTTCCATCGAGAAAAGCTTTTGGGCCAATATAGCAGACACCTTTGAAAAGCTTAGTTCAGGAACAATAATATTTTGAACGCATTCCTATGAAGTGCTTAGGACCTCCATTTTCAGTTTTTGTTCTTATCTTCTTGAGTTGCACACGTTGAAGGCTGTCGCCGTCGGCTTCGGGGATAATTTGCAATGGTCTCAAATCCACACTTAAATTCGGCTACCCACTTTTTTATCATTATGTATACAATGAAGGAGATATTGCTAATGTGTTCAGCATATCCTCATGGATTTCCCTAGGCGTTTTATGCAGATATTTGGTGGTGCTCAAAATCCGCATTACAACATTATTAAATAAATATAACTTCGGCTTAAAAGGTAACACACATGTAAGCCTACCTGCTTTGCAAAAACAAGAAAAAAGTACGTTTCTATTCAGATCAATAAAAAAAATAGAAGAAAAACTGAGATCAAAGAATAATGCGAAAAAACAAACATCTGTAGATATTTTAAAATAAATATAGCTCTCCCACTTGAAACCTGAAACCTACAATTTGTCGCAAAGCGTCAAAACATGTCTGTTCTTATTTGTCAATTAGCAAAGTGGCACGCCAAACACGTGTAAGAACGCCCTAGTACAGAATCTATTCCTAGTTTGGATAATATATTTTTTTGTAGGCAGACACAGCTGATTAGTAAAACCAGATTTTTCGTTCTATTGGTGTATTCTCTACGAAGTCATTTATTCAAATCTGTAACCACTTAATTCTCATTACATTTCTAAGTTTATTTTTAATGTAAATGGCAAAGTATCTCGACAACTTCAATGATGAGCATTTAGCCAGTAGCAACTATACTCCAGCCCAGAATCCTATTAAGGTCATCAAAGTATGTCATGTACAAATTACCACATATATATTGATTGTCCTATTAACATTGCAAGGGACTAATTTTTATTACATATTTAGGTAGAACGGCAACCTTAATACTGCATTGAATTCTGCAAGCGAACCAAAACCATTTCTGGCAATATTTCAAAGCGTTTTAGAGCGCAACCCTTGTTTATCTGAAAACAGCTTGCAGCTGGGGAGGAGGACATACCTTCTTAGTATGGTTTACATGTTTCCAACAAATTGTGTTCTGCTTGCCAAGAACTAAATCTAATTTAATCTCAGTGGATGGTGGTAGTTTGTCAAAATTTTGTAAAGTCAAAGTGTTTCACTGGCAGATTTTTGCTTTTTATTTAATTCGAAATAAATTCATTTCTCTAATGATTTATATAGACATTTATAATATATATGTATTCTAAATGTTTTTAGTTTTACATAGAAAATATTGTAGAGAAAAATCTTGAAAAAGGTATTCTTAATCGATATTGAAGATAATTTTACTGCACTGAATTCTACAGAAAGGTATTTTCCGGAATTAAAAAATCTTCTAAGCTTAACTTACTTCTTTAATCCAAACCATTCAAAATATGTCTTAATTATTACATTCTTTATACAGATTTTTTCCATTTTGTTTTCATGTCAAATATTGAGACATATTATTGATATCTGGTCGCCACATGAGAGTATTTTACAAAATAAGATTTTTTTCCTATAAAGTCGTGTAGTTCGGAAAGCCCTCTAAACCAGAAGAATCTTCAATTCAAGCTTTCCGACTTAAAGGAATTTCACTAAATTTCACTGTATTATGAGAATGCAAAAGAAAAAAAATTATTAACGAAACAACGAATTTTTCATATTAGTAATAAAAAAATTGTAAATTCTCCAAAATGCAGAAAGTCTTTTGCAGCTAGGAAATATACTACAAAAGTTTAGGAAGTGGAAAAAGAGACCTTCATTAAACTCAGATTTCAAAAATCAAATTGAAAAATTTTTTCCCTAGTTTAAGTTCCCATAAAAGCAGAATTTTCAGATAGAAATAGCTAGCAATGTATCAGCTTTTAAAAAATTCAGGAGACACTAAAGCTTTCAATAATCCTGCCCCCTTTTATCAGCTTGTTTAAAATTACAAGCATAAATTTTGTATGGGAGCAAAAATAAATTTGCAAAAACCCATATGAGGAAATGTTTCCAATTTTTCGTAAGTTGAAAAAATGGAAAAAGATGACTTGATGGAACTAAGATTTTGAAACACTAGCTGATAAAAGGCAAGATTTTTGGAAACTTTAGCAGGTGTCCATTGCTATATGGATTAGTCTACAGCTATGCTGACCCGATGCCTTATTGTCAAATCGAAACACTCCTGATTTTTTTTAAATCTAACACTTCGCTAGCTATTTCCATCTTGAAAATTTTGCTTTTAACGGAACTTAAAAAAGAGAAACAATTTTTCAATATTGATACTAGACAAGATTTCAATTTTACTGAGCTTAAAAACATTTGAAATAAAATATATATATATATATAAATCATCAATTAGATTGCACTGGCAATGGGGTCTATTAAATCGGAGGCCATGGCTCTGGATCACATTGATACTCACTTTTTGAAGATTATCTTTCCTCATGTTGCACCATTTTACCTCCAAATTTCCTAACATTGGCTAAAGTTGTTCTGATCCCTAAATGTAGTTTTACAACTCAACCGTCTGATTTTAGGACCATCAGTGTCCTTCCTTTTCTGTCAAAGGTTCTTGAAAGATTAATTCATCAGCAGATTAATGTGTTGGTACATCACACTTACTACGTTGTTAAAGATTTCTAATGACATAAGGAACAATATGGATAACGACAGTGGCACGATTAGCACCTAGGGACATAACCTTAGACAGGATTGAAGTGATTCCTATTGGTCTATAACTAAAGGAATCGCCAGCCTCTCCCCTTTTAGGAATTGGCTGAACATGGAAGAGTTTCCATGACGATGGGAAAATACCTTTTGAATACGATAAGTGAAATAATTTCCTCAGAGGTTTAGCCAAGGAAGAGGCGCAGCTCTTCAGAAGCACTTTATAAACCTCGTGCGTGCGAAATTGATTATAGTCGCCCGGAGAGAAGGGTGATGGTAAAAGTTTTAGGAGAGAGATGCAAAAGGGGGAGGAAATCACGTTCTACCACTACCTACCATCTCTCGGGTAATCCAGCATCACTTATGATTTTTACTTCTACATATTTTAAGAGGAAAATATTTCTGGTACGAATAAGAAATCTTGTTTGTTCTTATCTCAATTTTATTATCTAATGTATCGCATTCAAATCTCACTACTTTCTGTGACAAGTTTATCTTTGTTTACATTCTTTAAATTACGATATGTAAATGCTGTAAAATGAAAAATCGTAAAGAGATTTATTCGATAAATCATAACAACAACAAAATCGTACATAAAGTTGCTAGTTGATCTGATTTGATAATAAATCGAAAACGGTAACGTCTAGGACGTAACCAAAAGACCAGTAAATTAAGCCATTTCCGATTTACTTTGAATTGCTTCCTGCTCTACGCTTTCAAACATAACAACAATGTTTTCATTCATAGTTGAAAGGATAAATCCCAGTATAATAATTTTGCAAATATTTGTTTGAACGGTTTTCGTAACTTGTATACATATGTACACTGAAAACAGTGCACTTTTAAACACTTTTTTATAATAATACATTTTTTAATTTAATTTTAATTTTAGAGATATTATATGATCATACGTTTCACCAGAAACAACTTGGACTTAATTTCTAGGAAAGAATGTCTATTAATCACTCCAGCTAACAGTTTCAGTGCATGAAAGTATAAATTGAAATTTATTATTAAAATCGCAGAAATTTTTGCAGATCCGGGAACATATCGGTTGGAAGAGATTCAATGAACTTGGTAATGGCTATAGTCGCAAAACTCACGTAAACAAAAAGCAGTTTATCTGCCAAGTAATTCCGACTTAAATCCGGAGAGATTGTTTTTGTTACCCAATTAATCAATTTGATCCCACTTCTCATTTTGTTGATGTCGTAATTGCAACATCATCTGTTTGCTATTTATTCTTAAGTCCTTCAAAGAAAACAACTAAATTGAAAGTTTTTTATCTGAAATTATTTATAGCCTGTCGATTGAATATCCCGGCGTATTTTTAGTTAAGCCTCCGAAGAATCTTGATTTCTCTATTTGTGTTTACTATCACAATTTGTATGTGTGGGATGCAAAACAAGTATCCATATTCACTTGTGACAAAATTAGATTCTAACTTATGCCGCATATTTGACACAGAGACTTATTTCTATGGTCCAGCATCTACAATCTGCATCAGAGGAGCCTGGAATGTGTTTTCACTATTTATAGAATGAAATAAAATAATAACGAGTTTGTGATTTAAGATGAGCATCTCAGTTTGAGCAAATATTCACGTTACTAATATATAAAAAAAAAAAAGTGAAAGCTATTGTTACCAACGAAGAACAGTGCTTATCGCATGTATCTCACGTGTGATTTTAAATTACCAGGTCAGTTTTTACTCACAATGTGTACTAGGGTTAATGTCCTCATGAATTCAAAATAAAAACACAATAATAAAATAAAATAGCATTTATATGAGAACTTTAAGAATAATGTAGTGTCACATGGAACGAATTGGTATCTAAGATTAATTTGATTCTCGTTTTCATTGAGAGAAAAAATAAAGCAAGAAAACTTTAAGATGTCAATCATTTTTCACTACCAAAGTTCCCATTAACAAATATTTTTTAAGGACTGCTCCAGTGGCTGTAAACAAACCTTTGAAATGAGAATTTAAATTCCTCATTAATTATGATATGCAAGATGACAATACAATAATGAAACGTACAAACAATTAACTTATACGAAAACAGACAAGAAAGAAAAAATAAAAAAGTTAAATAACAATACAAAATATTACAAAAATAATAGTGATATGGGGAAATTTACAATAAAAAAAACAACAAAATGAAAAAAATTGTATGTTCGTATCATAATTCAACTGTTCAAGGCTGATGTTGAGGATATGTTGAAAAAGTATGATCAAGACAGGATTGACGAAGACTATTATTATTAAAGATATTCGAGGGATCTCGAACCAGACCTCATCAGATGGGTCCCTTTTCGTCCCTCTGCCAAGAACCGTCTCAGCCAGTTCCTGCCGGGAGATCCCTTGGCAGATCCCTGACCTTGACGCCCCTTGTCACATCGAGCATTTGCTTGTAGGTTAGCTGCTCCACGCCAAGCATAGGGCTGCCGGTAACAGCCAACCTCCTGCTCGCTAAGGCCGGACATTCGCACAGAATGTGCTCTGCCGTCTCCGTATCCTCTAGACACAGGTTGCACGTATCATCCTCCAGGATCCTTTTGAGATGATGTCCGAAGCAACCGTGTCCAGTAGTCAATGAAACTAACCAACGGAGAGCTCCTCGCTCCATGCTTAGAACTCTCCTTTTGGTCGTTCCGCACGACAGCCTAATTGTTTTCTTAGCCTGTCTGCAAGTTGTCATACTATCCCATCGATTTTGATGTTCCTTTATGACCCAATTCTCGATTAGGGCTTTCACCATTCCCTCACCAACGGCAGAGAAAGGTTCCGGCCCTAGGAACTTCATAGCCGAACCCTGCTTTGCTAGGGCGTCAACTTTTTCGTTCCCATCGATCCCAGTGTGTCCTCTAACCCAACAGAGTGTTAACTCATTTTCTGAAGCACACTCGTTGAGCT
>QYTT01088376.1:42457-56435 GCA_006980735.1 Dasypogon diadema | reverse complement strand
TTTTGGGAGGAGAAAAATAGCGGACAAATCCTCATTAATTTCATTTGGATTTGCCAAATCCTCTTCTTTTATTTCACTTATAAAATTACTTGATTTAAAGTCCTTGGAAAAGCTAAAAAGGATAATTTAATTTACTGATTCTGAGTGCTTAATGATTGATTGGAAAATAATCCATTTCACAGGATTTGCTCAAGTTTTATAGAGTCCAAACTTTTTACTTTGTATTGGTAGCGAGAAAACAAAAAAAATAATGACAATAATTTAAAGAATGATATATTCATCATTCGGATTCATTGAACGAGAATTTGATCAATAAAATGAGATAGATTTGAGGTTTATTATTAGAGCTTTGGATCTCTAATTCCATAACGTGGTGGATTCGACAAAAAGGCATAGAATAGAAAAATCGGAACGGAGAAGGGTGCAACAGATGAATAGCAAATTTATAATTTCATTTAATGTAACAACTTAAAATTTGAAAATAACCATCTTATACAGAACTTTGATCTTGTTGAAGTTATATTTGTATTTTTTAAAAATACATACATATTGAGAGCAGAAAACTATTTAAGCCCTATAAGGGATAGGTCTTTCCATGGCGATATTCGCTGCAGGGTTGCATTTTAAAAGTACAATCATTACCTTAGGCATTACTCTGTAATAGATGATCATAAAAATATGTCATTCAAGCAAGAAATCATTAATTGACATGTCATGCTTCTCGAACTTACTAATATAATATTACTAATATAGCTTAAAAGAAAAGTTTCTTTTCGTAATCAAGCGAATGTTCTGCCCTTTTATAAGTGTTTTTCTGAACAAATAAATTTTTTTACGAACACGTTTTCAAATCAGTATCTAATTTTATAGCAGGGAACATAGTAAGTGGGGTGTTGCCGTCCATTTCAATGCAACTCTAAGGGTCGTCGGCTCACACGTGTGGTATAAAAATATCTCGTATGTAGGCACACAATTAAAGGAAAAAAAGAAATAACAGAAATTAAGAATACTTGTTCTTGTGAATATTCCTGGGGAAAAATACAGAGAAACTCCTGGTAGGGCTACAATTCTTACTACTCAAAAGGACTTTTTGTTTTAACAGATAAATAATAAAAGAAAATATCTATTTGAATTCTTGATTGGACTTGGAATTGATATACAATTTTAGCAAACTACATGACTGAAATCAGCAAAAGTAGTGAAAAATGCAAAATATAGAGAAGTATTGTACTATTACATCAAAAACGTAGTCGTAATGTAACTGCCTCTGCTGAGATATCGAAATCAGTTGAATAATAACTATCATACAATCGTCGGAACAGTTACAAGCTATGTGTAATCACTTCTAGACAAGAAACACTCTATAAATACTCCTCTATAGCCACTGACATCTGTGTAAATATCTTGCACAACTACTATATGAAATGTCGCATTATCTAATCTCATAAAGCCGAGATATACCCACTGGGGAATCTTTAATGAATTCAATTTAAATTCAGACAATCTAGTAACACATTAAAATCTCTACAGACACACATACCATTCCCTGGCGTGAGCATAGTGTACTAGAACGGTTCTGCAGTAACAACAAAATCAAATAATGTGCGGAAATGTTGAACAATTAAATCAATTTTATATAATGCAGCAGTACTACTTGTGCAAGTCAATGGAAAAGTTTTACCACTTTCGCAGCACTTCTGCATCACTTTAAACTTGAAGAGTTCCAAGCCAAACCATTTCCGCTCTTTCGGAATACGACACGACAGAAACTTTTGAAAATAGTAGGCATAAAGTGAAACAGAAATGCCTCAATTTTCCATGGAGAAAAGAAATTTCATTTACAAAATACTATATATATATATACGCCCGAGCAGGGACTTGAACCCTGGACCGTTGGATTAAAAGTCCAACGCTCTACCGACTGAGCTACCCGGGCGATAGAAATATTTCTACCCGACGAGTAGAACTTTTCGAAAATTTGAAAAAAAAATATAAAAAAAAACAGAAAAAACATTAGCACGTGAAACACTACACTTACCTTAAAGTGAATGAATTCGCCTTATTTCATCTTCTCAATAGCGTAAATATCTGTAACACGTTCAGTGCCACTGTTTATAGTTTGTTCAAAATCGATTCGCCACCGAACAGCGAACACTTTAAAAACACAAAGGACTCAAAATCCCATGGAAGGATGAATGGAAACAACAAAGAGTATCTGTTCTGAATTAACACCAAAAATGCAGACTCGATAAATCCCTACACGGTAGCAGCACCTTCAAAAGAATGATGATCCTCTTACCGATAATGAGGCAGAAATTCGCTGTAGTTAACTATGCGACGATGAAGGTATGGAAGCTGACTGCATGTACCAGGACTAAGATGAAAAGATTCCTCTGCAGTTGGAAAAACATTGAAAAGCTCCTCGGAAAAACGGAGCATGTGCAGAACAGAACAGAACAGAACAGAACAGAACATACATCGTCACCAGCTCTTGACTTCTTCCTGGTCCAAATGGAGTCAACATCTTGGCACTTTATGCATAGGCAGGCAAAGGAGGTACTTGTGAATGGGCTTTCATGCCTCCAGTAAGTCGCGCTTTCTCAACTATATAAGGGTTTAAACTAAAAAGCCCGCCAAAGAAAATAATGAAAAATACCTACCTCGACCCCAGATGCTGTTTGAAATGAGTTTTGGGAGTGAGATGTTAATTTTCGTTTATAAGAGGCCTATGCCTGTACTTTAAAGGATCGCTGATTCTGCTTTGTGATGTGTTTTTTCCGACCCCGGATTAAAGTTGGCTTACTGAAAGACACTCGGAAATTCTCCAAGTGAAATACAAAACTAAATCTGCCGGAGAGGGGGTAGTGGGCAAAATCTTGTGTCTTGTCCGAATTAGCATTCAGGGAGTTACTTGGATTGTTAGTGTATAAAGCCTCGTGAGACTTAAAGCGGAAGGTCTTCTATGTAGATAGGAGGGTATAATTCCGCTTAGTACCCATCCTTTTCAGGAGGTGTAGAAGGATGAAAAGGACATGAAACATCGTCTGCTACCAGTAAAGAGCGCCTTTCTTTGTATGAAAAATTTCACATTGTTTTTCATAGCCTTTTAGATTTCTGTGAATATTTATAGGAATTCAAAAGAGAATACTTTACCGTGGGGTATTTGAAGTTAAGCTTCAGTTTTGTACATCCCTCCCACCTCCCCATATCGATAACAAATTCATTCGATTTCCGCTTTGCACAATTTCCTCCTATCAGAACATAGGCATAACAAACCGATATTATTTTGTGGTGTTGGCAACAACAAAATGCTTATATCACAAATTCCCATAATTCTGATGAAGGTCCTCGCCCCCAGTGTAAAATTGTAATTCTGGATAAAATAAAAAAAAAGGTTTTATCATTGCGTGTGTTTTCTGGGAGACCCTTTTCTTTAATATTACAGAAAATTGAATAACGTTGTTAAATATTTAGTTAGAGGGAGAGAATAAGTCAAATAAAACTTTCACCACTGCACACAGATTATTTAAGGTGATTCTGCACGTTCTCTTCATCATGGTGATATAACTACTTCATGTTGAAAGGGTTCTACAAGATAATCGCCTGGGAAGACAAGCAAGCAACGCTGTACAAGAAAACTAGAAAATGAACTAATTAATTTAAACATGGTAGAGAAAAACTTTAAAATTCAACAGAACGCTTTAATACTGTATGTTTTAGAATTTAAAGATTTCAACAGAAAAGAGTATAGTGGCGTTTTCCAAATATGTGCAAGATCATATGTACTGGGATGTATTATTTGTAATTTTGTAAAGGTTTTCTAATTTCTCCTATGTAAATTTAGTACCTTGCTAACTACCATTGCGTTGTATATCACAATTTCATGTCGAATTAGGAACATTCTTTATTCAGACAAATGAATCTTCGAACAAAAAATTTCGAAAACAATTAGTAAATAGAATAAAGTGTTAAAAACAATAGTTTTCACTATGTGTAGCTTGGTTTCCATGTCAATGGTGTTAATGTACTATTGTAATTCAACTCTGAGGTCCCACAAGAATCAATTCTCGGTCCACTTCTTTTCTACATATTCAGAAATAAATGGCCAGTCGTTCTTCAAAATATTTCAACTAATTTTTATATAGATATATGTAACTAAAGATATCAGTTGCTACTTGGTCTGACAAGGAAAGAAATATTTGATCCCCTCATTTTTTTGAGATCCAGAGGAAATATTATTTGAGGACCAATTAAAACATTTACTGGTCTTTTCTCTACCCCAACAAGCTAATAACGTCTGTATTAATATATGACAACTCATTTCAGAAGTAGCAAAGGTCCTGCTGCTCGCCAGATACTTGCTCCGTATAGGGCAGCCTTTCGGAACTGTCCGCGTTTGACGGCGTTAGATCCATGCCCGTGTAAGAGAGTTTAGCCATTTAGTCGACAGTATGTGAAGTACCTTGGCCTTCTAATGGTTGTACCCCTAAGTACCAGGGTGTTATACTTGAGCCTTTTGGTAATCGTTGAATGTATATATTGCAGCTTGGAATACAGCGACACTGGGTGTCTGATCTGTAAAGTCAATTATGATTTGTTAATGTATTAAACCACTAAACTAGAAGATTCAACTTTTCCACTTTTGATTATGAGACTCGATCCTTATGCTATTGGTTGCGCTTTCCTGTTTGTTTAATTGAATTCCAGAAGGATTGTAATCAAGTAGGAATGCCCAGCACCGTATGGTTATGAGTAAAATTTTTATTATTGGAATAAGTTATCCGACTTCATCCCAATGTGATTTAGTAGTGAGCTCCTACCCTAAACTGGTGTAGATTTAAATGTAAGAAATACCCCAACAGAACGTCTTTTCTGTCATGGTGTTAATAGTCACCAAAAAACATTGACAAACTAAATCCTTGTGTCATACCAACAAAATTCACTTCCCGCATTCAGAATATCCAACGGAAGTTCATGTTCCTTGATTCCTCTTGGATACACCTCAACATAGATAATGAAATTTGTCACGTCACTGAAACTAATGCATCCTAACATCAATTTTCTACCTCCACGTCCGGTTGTCAAAATTCCGACTCACTTTTTTGATAAGCTGTGTCAATTTTGAGGGACCAAGAGCTCTTAATCCCATTTCGTTCTTGGTACCCTTAAATGATCCTAACTGAAACCGATACAGGATGTCTTATTTTCAGGATTTCTTTTTATATTTTTGGCATCAACTTGTGGCAACTTTTCTGAGCACTTCCTTTTCGTCCCCTTTTCAAGGAGATGATTCTGATATCAACACAAAGAGTTCTTCTTTTCAGGGAGTTTTTACGGGCACTTTTATTTGCAATTTTAAGTTTATTATTCATTCCTGACAGTAAAGAAAGTGTTTTCCTTTACTAAAATGTTTGTATCTTGTGTATTTTACGACTAAGCTCTGCTTCTGCAAAACTCTTTTCGACTTTAGATTAATTCTTAGTTAAAAATTGCCATTGCAGCACTTAACATAATTTATGCATATAAAAAATGGAATCGCTAATAAGACTTAAATTGAAATCTCACCAAACTACTCACTCCTTGCAGATAAGGTCAGCCGACTGAGTCAAGTGCTTAATTACAAAAAGCTTAGAGCGGATATAGCTCCTGCATGGACCATTTATCTCTTGTAATCTCGGCCTCATATTTCTTGAATTCTTCCTCGTTTTCAGGATTTTTCCAATTGCTCTGTTGGGAGGATTTTTCCAAATTTTACAATAGTCATCCTCGAGGTGATTGTAAAGTCTGTGATTTCAAACACTTCTCGTGTACACATACCTCTCGTCCTCTGCTCAAGTGGTTATAGCCGATGAATACCAAATCTCGCTTACTTGTGCATAGCAAGGAAGCTCTCTAATTGAAAGGGACCGAAAACTTACCAGGGCAAACGATTTTAGGAAAATGGAAACGACATATGGAGAAATTGCTAAATACACAGGAGCTGGCGATGAAATCTGCACCCCTTTTCTGAATTTTTGCTCGTTTTGTTTTGAGCTTAATTCCTACGCTCCGCTGATTGTTTGCACAATTAAATTGATTTCCATGTGTGTGTTTGCAGTTCATTTTTTACGATTTATAATTTGGTATTCAAATCAGTGAATTTCATTTGAGTATTTGAATTTCCATTGTTCTTTTTAGTTTTAACTGCTAACCGAGAGTTTTAAGATCTGAAAAAATCTCTGCACATAAATATAACTAAACGAATAGTATTTGTGAAGCAAGATGTAAATATTCTATGATTGGCGCGTGATTGTAAAAGGTTGGATTTTTTTAGTATATTGTCTAAGCACAAGGGAAAACGCTATGATGCAAACACCACAGCTTAGGCGGAAGAAAATATTGAGTAAGAGGAGATATAACCTGACAAATGTTACAAGTCAATCCACAATTGTTAGGATTTAATCACAATTACTACGACGGTGGATTAAGATGGTCTTCGTTCAACATATTAAGTATGCATTGTATATTTCTTTGAAATAAAAGGTTTTGGTTCCTATTCTCTTCGAGGCCGGAAATAAATGTTATGATCGCATTAGTAGTAGGCTAACTTGATGTTTTCTTTGTTGGTAGAAAAACAGAGGACGATTGTGTTATGTTTGTTGCTGCTTTTTTCCCCAACCAGGGAGAGGGATTAGGAAACTCCTGTATACAGTTTCATCTAGATCTATCAGGAAAACAGGCAGATACCTTCCTTGGAGATATTAATTTTTCGTCTGGGACAATTTGTACTTTTCGTACTTTTCGAGTTATTTTGTCAGGTTAATTGGAACACACTCTATATTAAAAGAATATAAAAACATTTATTTAGTTTGTAATAATACTCGAATTAGAGGGAATCAACAGGCAATACAGAATCGAACACTACAATTTAACAGAGATAGCCATTACCTTCCGGGAATTGCATCCATAAAATTTGTCTTTAATTCGAAAATGTTAAATGTTCCAATTTGTTGACATCGTTTTAAATTAAAAAATAAAATCTGTGTAAACCACGAAAAAACAGTGCGTCGGCCGGGAATCGAACCCGGATCAACTGCTTGGAAGGCAACTATGCTAACCATTACACCACCGACGCCACGAAAGTACCCGAAATGGCCTTCCAAGTAATGACGGAAAATGAAACAACTACTCTTAAGCGGGAACTGCCCCTACATTTTCCCATTTCTCGATAAATTAGCTTCATAAACCTGCCTTTTTGTATATGTATATAATTAAGGGTCTGTTCCAATCCAAATCTGCGTCTTAGCCTCCTTGTTAGAACAGTTAATGACGTCTGATGTCTTGGCCATGGAGATTGTCCTCATCGGGCGAGGCATCGCTGGGCCAAAAGTAGAGAAAGGACGTTCACGGTCCACCTTAGGTACTGGCTAGCCTTTCTGTTATTGCTTGGTCGTAAGTATAACACTTTACAAGTCAATGATTATCTTGACTTCATAGAGATACACATATTTTCGTTTCATTTATTATTTCTAATAAGCTGATAATTTCTGCAATTAACTATTTCAGTGCTGAGGAGCGCGATGGCGCCCGTTTCACGAAAAAAACTGTTATACATTATAATATAATTTACATTAATTTTTATCTAATAGAAAGACTAGTCTTAACCATGAACCGGTGGGCGAAATGTCAAAGATCAAGCAAAGCAAACGAATTGGAACAAGTTAGCTTGTTTGCTGACGTCACTAATTGTTATAATGAGACGAAGACGAAAGCTTGGATTGGAATAGGCCCTAAGTATGCAAAACGGTTATAAATATGCGCGATCATTCAGATTGGTCTCACGGGACTCTATTCCTGAATTAAAATTTTTTGTTTCTTTTACTTTTCGATTTTTTTTAGCGAGTTTAGATCCAAAATTTTCTGTTTCTTGTTGAAGCTCCCACTTGCTAGGAGTGTTTTTAGTTTTAGCTGTAAATGCTTTGTTTTGAAAAACCTTTCTATAAAACATTTTGGCATTGTTTACCTCTTAGGCTTTTCAATGAAATTGTTTTTTTTTGGAGTAGTTTTTGTTAGGGATAGGTTTTTATCGGCTTAAATTGTGTAATCAATGAGAGTAGGACTATAAAGATTTTTCATTTTGAGATTTGATGACCATTTGGACACCACGAACTTGAAAAAAATCTTAAAATCAACTGGCTTCCTCGAGCAGGCTCTGAGTTGCAGATTATTTATTTAATTAACTTCGAAAATTATTTCTGTATTAAGAATATCACTTCATTTTTTATAATGTAATTGCTTAGCCTTAGACCTTAAGCTTTAGTCTGTAAAATATTTTTATCGGTGGACAGAAACGAATAATGCAACACTTCCCATGGCTTATTTTACTTTTATTTAATTACCTGATGGAAATCAAAATCGTATTTTTAGTTGTTCTCGCTGGCAAAATATGTATGATTTTGTCCTCTTTCCATTACAAAACGAACAGACCGAACTCGGCCACTAACATTCGTATGGCTTTTTAGAGTTTCGTCACTCAAATTGACTGTGTTTGCCCGATTTGTAGTCTGCAATAACAAAATATCGTGAAATCTCAATTTGAATAAATAGTAAACTGCTCTACTTTACCCATCTCTCTAAATCACAAAACTGGATATCATAATTGTTATGGGAATCTTCCCTGGTCACAGGCTGCCAGAATTTAAGTCTTCTCAAGTGCAACCCGCGGTTGGTTGAAAATAGAACTGGAGTTCGATGACTTACTAAAGTCCCACTGAAAATGTTCTTTTCCTCTTGTGAGGAGTTTGCTGTGCTTGGAATTTCAGCTCTATCTATTGATTGTGTTTCACTTTTCTCTAACATAATTAAATCATTCTTCAGGTGGGTAATTCATCATTTAAACTCGGCGCGATCTTGAGCGAAAGATTCGTAGGTCGAAGTTTTATTGATTTTTCTATTTTCGAGGTATTACAAAGTGTTTCACATAAGGAAGGTGATTATTGTGTCTGTAACTTTTCTATTAACAGTTCAAATTACATTCTATGCACTGAGAAACTTGGAAATAAAGAAAGATAAAATTACCGGACCGCAAAATGACGCACCGACACACCCGACACAGCGAAGTAAACAAAACTGTCTGTGGTCTGACATTTCTTCTAAACCTTACATTTAGAATTCGTCCCAAACTAAACCTTACAATTTGGAGTTTTAGTACGTAGTTTACAAAATAATCACATCTCACAACCTGTTCCCAACACTCGTAATCACTTTTGAAGGGATTGGAAAAAGCTCTATTTCTGGCAGTACAGTTCACAGCAAAATTGGTCTGACCACAGTTAGTGCTGTGTAGTATTTAATCGAATCGTGAATTATAGAATAAATTTCGAAGGCCTCCTAATTTTTATCTTTTAGATATGTTTGTGCAGTTTTCTTTATTGTATAGGGTCACTGTATGCTTTTATGTACGATTTCAATAATCTGGGGTCAGATTATATAATTCGATTCAATTGTATCGACGATTGAACTTTTCGCGGAATACTGAGCTGAATAAGCTCAAAATTCCAATTAGAATTTTTGCATTGATTCCGCCATAAGTTCGTCTCTGGGGCCAGATTATGTAATTTGATTTGGTCATATCGAATTCATAATTGGCTCCAGTTCAGCAAAAAGTTCAATCATCGATTAAATTGACACGCCATTTTTCTTTAATTAATACATCCCTACGTGTCTTGTCCACTGGTGCATATTTTCAATTTTTGCCCTACGTGAAGCTCTTAACGGGAACTATCTCACGTATGTATCTCAGTTTATTTTGAGTTCGGTAAGACTTTTGACTCGATAAATCTTTCAATTTTAATCTGTAAATTTGGCAATAGATTTAATTTCTCTTCTTCAGTTATAAAAACGGTAGGTTATACAATATATATATATAAATAACTAAAATCAAGCCCAGCCTAGCTGTAGCCATATTTCATAGATGCTGTAAAATTTACGTAGAACGATCCAATCCAGAACTTGCAGAGTCATAGGTTAGAACGGCCAATTTTCAAAATTAAAGTCTTGTTAGAAATGAATTTGATAATTGTGCGTATAGAATTTAGAAATATAAGTGGATTTTAGAAAGTAGCCCGTAAAATTGTAACAGTTGAACATACATTTTTTTCAAAAGAAATTTACTCTTGCATTAATGAACCGCAAAACAATTTTCGAAGGAATTATCACGTTCAAAACCGATCATAAAATAATTGGAGCAATTTTCAGAGGAAAGACAATGCGCCTTCGCAGACTATCGCCGCCAACTGACATAGACATAGGTGTAAAAGACAACTCCGGATCAGTACACCATGATTACACCAAAGAATGCGTTAACGAAACGAACGAATATCAAAACGTTTGCGCCAGTGGAATGCAGTTATGACCGCACCCGCTGTCGTCCGCTTAAGTATCTTTCGTTGATCAGCTGATTGGTGCTCAAATTATTTGCACGATTTGAGGTGGCCTTTTTGTGAGCAGACACCGTTGCTGATGATCTGCACTAATCGCATTTCTTCCGCCTTCATCTGGACTAAAGCTGACCTCAGGCCGCTATCTCCTCAGTCCACAACACATCATCGATCTTTGCGATCGCCACAGATGTGTTTACAGACCGAACCAAGATCACTGCGCCGTGGTTAAAACTCATTTCATGATCACTTGAGGTTAAGTTCGAGTGTGAACTCCAAAGTAACGTTATTTTTGGACTTTTTCGTTCCTTTTCCATGCTAAGATCCAGCACCATTCTTGCGGTGTAGTGCAGACAGATCAATTTGATTTTACTGATCGACATTTGAGTGCAGTGCACAAGGGAAGTGCCGCTGATGATCCCTGACGACGAGCTAACCACGCCATGAAGGTGGCGGAGAGAAGGTTTTAATTACCACTTTCGAGCCGGTTTTGTAATTACGGCAAATGCGCTTTATTATCGAAATGGTCCTCTCTTAACGGCTGGCTGGAGCCGAAATAGGGGTCCGACGAATCGGCTAGGGCTCACTTGAAAGGTCTAGTTGATTGCAGCCTGCAGTCAAAAGCAAATTCGTCGGTGCATTAAGCTTGTATCCAATTATGGTGTTTTGGGCAATTTTTACAAATTTCCCGTCTGGTGAACTTTCACGAGCCCAGTAACAATGGGCGCAAAATCGTCCGGTATAAAAACAATGCGCACGCAATTTTCGTCGGGATTGACAGGTGCCAGTTAACTGCTTTTCGAGTCTTCGCGTGATCTTAATTCTCGCCACTTGTACCTGCTCAGTTCATTTAAAATTTAACCCTTTTAGATTTTAACATGCGATCCCAAAATTTGCGCTGCCTTTAATAAGTCGTCATAAAGAAGCCGAATTTCTCCACTAGAAACTTTTGCAATGGAAAATTGTACCCCCTCTTATTATTTTGCAAGGAGAACGTAATCTCTCTCGTGTTCTACATTTATGCCTGAAAATGCTGAAAAATTTGTGAAGGGGAAATCATTTCTTTCTTTGTGGGGAGTATTGCAAATACCTGCAAAAATATAATACATAAAGTCCTGAAAAATCTGCTGCTATGACTTGATGTTCCATATTTGCACTACTCTGTAAGAAGAAACAAATGTATTCTATAATTATAATCAAAAGTAAGAAATCTCATAAATTTAAAATTAAAAAAAGGTAAATTTTCAGATAATTCCGCTGACACTGGGGCATTCTTCCAACGAGAATAGGAACAGTTAAGAAAATTAAAGGACATTACAAGTTAATTCACATTCACATCTCGCTGGGATACGTAATTACAACACCAACAACAATCGATCGTTTTATGGATTTTGGATCTTGATCTTTAAAGACGTGAAAATTAGTATTGACTCCCACATCTAGGCGCACTTTTTTGGTCTTACATGTTGGTACTACTGTTTGTCAAACACAGAGAATGATCTAAAAAAGGAGCTGATGATATAAAACTGTAAGTATTACAAAAAGCAAGTAAAGTATACGCTTTTGAAATATTGCAACTTATAATCTAGAATAAAATAAAATAACACCTTACAAATAACAGTTGTCAACTTGACAATGACTATCAGTACTGCCAACGTATAAAACTAATTTCAACCATAGATCCCCATAATTTTTTGCCTACATATCTGGATCTTGTAGAAAAAAAAAACACAGTTATTGTACGACTTGATTATTCTGAACGAAGTATGGTCAAAATTATTGACTCAATTTATTATTTGGAAAATCAGAACCTTTTGTTCGATGGTTCTTTAGTTTATAGTAGAATTAAAATTAAAATAACTTAGCAATAATCTGCAGTAATTATTATCAAAATTTAGGAATAAAAAAGGACTTCTCGATGGCTTGGCAGGCAATTAGTACGAAATTGTAATTGGTACAAAATTAACGCACGTCTCCACTGAGGGTTTAGCACCTGAAACAAAAAAATTTTGTCTGAAATGAACGAGTAAAAATTTCACTGATAGCTTTTAATGATGATATTTTATGCTCATCATAATTGGGCCGATCGTGATTGGGTCCCATCTACTCAACGAAGAGTCTCCTGGAAGGGGTTGGGAAGTAAAAATAACACATAATGGAGTCGTGCAACTTTGTGTGTAAGCACATCCATTTACAAAATTGAATATTATTTTCAATTACTTTTCACGGTCTACATCAGTAAAATGTGACAAAAACACTTTTATCAAACGGCACCCATACCTGCTCCAATACCAAGCAAGCACCGTCCAAAAAGTAACTCTTCACAGCCCCAAGTATAATTCATCACAAAAACACCGTCAAATTTCGTGCTCTGCTTCACCGTATCTTCTTATTTGATCATTTCATACGCCGTGCAAGACATTTTTTCACTGCCATTCTGCTGTTTACCGCTCAAGAAGAAAACGTTAAGAATTTCATAAAAAAAAGCGTCGCCACCAAAAAACCAGTCCTGCAAACAGTTCGCCTTAAGAAGATCTCTTTCTGAATTTCACAGAGGTTTCGATCCGTTATAAACTTGAAGTAACAGAACACCACACGTCTCTAATTAAATTTTTTCGACCTGACCAGACGTCGATGATGCCTAATTTTCCGTACCGGCACGGCATGGTGAAGTTTTGCATCGACCGTCACAAATTTTACCGCCAATTAATGGATCGGTAGGGCGGTTAAATGGCGGGTTGATCGGTTTCTAAAATTTTTGAATCGCTGGAGCCATTTGATTTTATCGAAAGTAGATCAAAGTGTGATCTAAAATAGATAAAAAAGTGTGAAGAGGGTATATGCGTGTCGAAATCGCAGCTTGAATAGGTAAGGAACAGCATTTTTTCAGTAGACCTCTAAAATTAAAATATTGTGCTGAGGAAGATGATGGAACTAGGACTGCACTGAGAAGGTTACTCTTATGCAATCGGCTTTTGGAAATTTCGTAATTATATATTTTAGAAAGTATAGAAGAATCGGTAAAATAATTTTAAATCGTTTTGACGAGAGATCGAAAACATAGAACATAGACTAAATCAGAGGTCTCATATGGTACAACAATTTTTGATGAAAATTAAATGGTATGCAACATCAATTCTTGGCTTGCCGTTGTTCCTGTTGTGACATCTAATTTAGTTTATATTCTATGCCAAAAGCTCTTCCAGCTTTTTGATCGTAGATTTGTATTGATCATTCACCCCAGGCAACTATACTCAGTGATCAGTGATTGCCACAATTATTCACCCGGAGCGCACTTAATGTATATTCATATATATATATAAATAGAATCAGCGGACAGCGGATGTTCTTTTTTTACATCTGTCTCAACATCGATATCTTGAGATTTTATCTATACCACCATACCATCAAACCTTCTGGGAAGAACGGAACGTCATTGTTGGCTGCTCAAATTGGAATAGCCGTACGTAGACGATGCTCGCCTTATTCAAAGCTTGTTAACGGAAAGATATCAGCTGGTTAAGATTGACGACTTTGTGTATAATTTCTTTTCAACCTTT
>QYTT01088376.1:31222-42437 GCA_006980735.1 Dasypogon diadema | reverse complement strand
GTGAAGTTTTGCATCGACCGTCACAAATTTTACCGCCAATTAATGGATCGGTAGGGCGGTTAAATGGCGGGTTGATCGGTTTCTAAAATTTTTGAATCGCTGGAGCCATTTGATTTTATCGAAAGTAGATCAAAGTGTGATCTAAAATAGATAAAAAAGTGTGAAGAGGGCATATGCGTGTCGAAATCGCAGCTTGAATAGTTACGGAACAGCATTTTTTCAGTAGACCTCTAAAATTAAAATATTGTGCTGAGGAAGATGATGGAACTAGGACTGCACTGAGAAGGTTACTCTTATGCAGTCGGCTTTTGGAAACACTTCCCAATTATGTATTTTAGAAATTATAGAAGAATCGGTAAAATAATTTTAAATCGTTTTGACGAGAGATCGAAAACATAGAACATAGAGTAAATCAGAGGTCTCATATGGTACAACAATTTTTGATGATTTAAATTGAATTAAATTGTGCGCAACATCAATTCTCGGCTTGCCGTTGTTCCTGTTGTGACATTTAATTTAGTTTATATATATATATATATATATTTCTGTCTCAACATCGATATTTTGAGATTTTATCTATACCACCATACCATCAAACCTTCTGGGAAGAACGGAACGTCATTGTTGGCTGCTCAAATTGGAATAGCCGTACGTAGACGATGCTCGCCTTATTCAAAGCTTGTTAACGGAAAGATATCAGCTGGTTAAGATTGACGACTTTGTGTATAATTTCTTTTCAACCTTTTGTGGCGTTCCAAAAGGATCAATTTTGGGACCCTCACTTTTTAGTATTTCCATAAACGACCTTTCTGAGGTGATTAGTAATGTGAACAATTTACATGTGCGCTGATGACGTGCAAAGTTTACCTAAGTAGAGCAATAGAACTGTTAGATAATTGTTTTGACCGTGTTATTAGTTACCTTGACAAAATTCACGAATTGTCTTTTCGTAATGGCTTAACATTAAATTCAAATAAATCACACTATATGATTATTTACAACAGTGCACTGAATGCCACTGACTGCCTCTATATTCGATACTTGTTGCGATCATGTGAGATTAATGCTTGGCAAGGTTTATGGTGGCCTTAGACAGCTATGACTTAGTGTCAACATCCTGTCTAGAGACATGCGGCCAGGGTCAAAACACTTTTGCTTTCTCACTTTACCTTTGGATGCCAGCTTACCCACAGCTTTTGACAAATTTCTTAATATTCACAAGAAAATTGTGACTCTCGCTTCAGACGATGAAACTTTCCTTATTCGTTTTTCAATTCTTTTTTTTTCTGATCTTCCTTCATGTCCATGAAAGAAAGGCGATACGGCTTATAACTATAAACAGAATGTGCATCGACACCATCACTCAACATCCTAGCTGCCTTTAGCCCTATCCACTTTCCTTTCCCTTGAGGCAGTACTATATCGTCAAAGAGAATCTTCTGAGCTTCACTGTAAAAAAAACGAAAGATCTCGTGTCATATGCCTGTCTGCTGAACCATCATCATCCTATTTTATTAAAAGCAGTGGGGGTAGAAGCCTCTGATATTCGTTGTAAAGACATTCCTGTAAAGGTAGATTAAAATGCATAAATTCCTGCAATTGCCAATATCATTTAATGTTCACAAAATAATCACAAATCGTGGAAATTGTCGTGTTGTGTCAGCCAAAATCTGCAGGCCGGGACAAGTGCAATCTGAACTCCAAAATAGCAAATAGCACAAGTCACGACCTACATAAAATGACTCCGGAGCTATAAAATCTGAATGGAATTTCAAAAAAGAAAAAAGTCGTAAAAAGTATCCAATCTTACCTTCCTCCAGTGCCTGCCAATATAAAGTCGTACATTATTTGTATTTTGATGCGTAAAGTCTTGATCGGGATTCCAACCGGTAGTACTTCCACTTACCATTCTTCGGGGTTCCGTACGAAGGTGGACTTCCTCAGAGGCCGCAATCAAATTGTAAACTTTATCACACTTTGTCTCCAAGTAAATTGCTTTTATCACTGGTTAACAACACTTGAACTAAAGCTGGTAATGCCCGCAGGGGTCATACCGCAAAGACAGCAAGGGAAATTCTGAAAACGGTCAATAAAACCACTTCACGCAATGGGAGATTTTCACGCGGCAATTTGTCTCAATTAAATGGCATTTAGTGGTGGGGCCCATTGGACAGAAGAAAGCATCAGAGTGCGGTAGCGGATCACTGGCATATTGAATTCTTAGAAAGATCGCACCTGATCTTCTGCACCGAACCGACTGGCAGATGGTGGCGATTCTTCCTCATGATTGTGAACATTCCGACGTGGAATCGCTTCCTTTCTTGTGGGCTAATTGCATCAAGCATACGCCAGCTGTCAGGGTAGCATGATTAATTGACTGCTTCCTTGGACTCAAATAAAATTATCTCGACGAGGTGGTGAACTTGCCTGGACTTTGTGAGAAGAACGAGTGTTACATAACTGCATACCGGAAAATTGCAGCGATCACGGAAAATCTATTCTTTAACGGAATAGGGAAGGTTGTTTCCTGCGAGACGACTCACCTAGGGAGTCATACAAGTTTCTGAAGACTGTTCTGCTTTGGTTACCGCCATCTGCAAGTTTAGTTCATTCCAAGACCTCCTTTTGCTCCACGTGCGACTACTGAATGCCAACTTGATTCTATGGATACTTCTCACATTAGCAGTGACTAAAGTACCAGAAACCTGGATCTCTGACTCCAGGTTAAAAGCCAATTGCAGGCGTGTAATTAGCCGCCTTCCTCCAAAGAAATTGCAGTGAAAATGCCACCAAAAGCAAACGACATACATCGCAATTGCATTAGCAATGTGACCTGACGCTATCTACCATCTAATCCGATAGGGTCCAACTACCAGGAGGATTTTCATTACTAATTGAAGACGGATTCAAAAAGTCAACGGCATTGTGGCAACGGAGAGCAGATTTATTGAGCGGCCCTGGTAAGCAGATAAGTGCGCCGAACAAGGTAGTAAGCTTGTAAGGCCGCAAAGTGTCATATTGAAGGAAAATTTATTGTTACTAAGCTATCGGTTCAGAAAAGGTTAGGCGGCCTCTCGTCTAGGAACTCAGGGCAAGGCATAAATTACTCCTGTAATAATCCCAGTACACGTCTCGTTGAGCGACGTTTAACAGGGTCACAGGCAAACAAGTATCTAATACCCGGCCATTTCATCACAGTTACCAATGGAAATGAATCTCTTCCAGAGAGCGTATATGCGAAGTTATGATTTAACCTTTAACCCCACGTAATTACTTGTCCGCACTTCGGGCGAGCAGTGGTCCTAGGTTCCACCCTTATCCAGCTCCATAAATTTCTGATGATAAACCGACTAAATAGCAGCTATAAACCGTGAGCTCGCGATAAATGATCTGGAGGTGCATCACTCAGGAAATCATTTAAATTCTTCCTCCGATACCCCGGAGTATTCATCTGGTGTTCGGAGAGGGGGAGGGGTAGAGGGGTCTTGAAAAGCACTCTACGGATAGCTTTCTTTTATCAGAACGAAGAAAGAAGTTTATTCATGGGCAAGTCCCTACAGATCTTGAGGTCTTGTGTCAGCTCTTGACTGACGGACCTCAGATATCGTTTTGCTTTGGATATTTTGTATGAAATCTTTACTGAGCTCTGCGGCTCAGGTATCAATCTCGGAATGATAAAAACCTTTCAATAAACATAAATAAAGCTGACGCAAATGTTTACAAAGTCGCTACCGTCATGATAATAGCAACACCGAGAAAAATTTCCATTTGAAGCTCTTGTGGGTGGTGATGATTTGTGGGTTGATTTCGAAACGGAGTTATGCGATTCATTGATTTTCTTTTTGTATGTGAAATAAGCGGATATTACTTAGATTGTTTGCGGTAAATGTTCTCTCTATTTCCCGGAAATCTAAAGTGATCAAATTTTGTTTTTGTTGATCAGATCGAGGGTTTCCATGGAATTTTTTCCAGTGTCGATGAAGTCTCCCGAAAGTTTGATTGAGTTAATCCAGGCCTCTGCAAGTGGGTAGGTTCTGCTCTGTATCATCCCTTCAAAGGCAATGATCTACAATTTTGAGGTACGCAGTGACAATAATTGGGCAGTACTCAATCGCGATCGCACTTTTCGCACTTCATCCACTTCGCTTGCCCCGTTGTGGAAGCACTCTTAGAAGTGTGAGCCCACAGTAACAGCTTGAGTCTCTATGAATAATTATGCAGAGCTTCTTCAAATTTGAACACCTGAACACGATGTTGATAAATTAAAAGTCTCCTTCCTGCTTTGCCCCATTTAGAGAAATTATAATGACACATTCTCCACGACATTTTATTCGATTATCGAACACTGCCCAATAGGAGCCTGATTACTGCTGAGGAGTTAATGAAGGAATAAAGCTCAGCTGTAAGCCTTCACCACATTCGAGTCATTACGTCACGGCATTAAACGAATATAGAAAACATCGTCCGGCAAACAGTTATGATTATTAGCCGTTCCCTTCGTGGTTAATAATAATAAAATCTTAATTGGAAAAAAATAACACAGTAAACAGACATTCTGATGGAAATATCATCTGCAATGCAACAGGTCTGAGTCCCAGGCGTATCGAGGAAGAGAAATTAACGTGATATGTTAGCAGCACTGAGCCGGAGACGATAATCAATTGAAAATTGCTTGCAAGATCCGTTACGTTCTTATGTGACCATCAACGAATACTACAATATGGTATACCTTCTCACATCGTACGCAAGAGTATTTTACAGCGGCCACTACCGAGTAATTAAATATTGCAGAAATTTTACAAATGCAATTTCCACTAATTGAAAAAATTCAGTCACGCCTTCCTGTTTACTGCTGTTGTATCCGAATGAGGACTCTTTACTTCTGTAGGTTTTCCTGTAATCAACACAACGGGAGGGCGCTTCGTCTCTTCGTTATTACGGCGATGGCAGCAATATCACCACTTGAGTGAATTAATTCCAGCGGCAAAATCATGAAGAGTTTTCCACGGGATGTTAATGAAACTGAAAACATTTAACAAAGTCATAAACACCGTGTAAAACCTTCAAGGTAGGAGAGAATCATCGCATTTGCCGTGATCAAGTCCAGTTGATGACTTCTGTTTGTAGGTTGGATGAACAGATCTCGAGCACACATTACAAATGGAAGGGAAATGATTAAAGTGGAAAAAACTCACATTTCTGGCAACACATCAAGACTTCAGTTTACTGATATTATTTTAGGAGACTTAAAGCAATTGGGAATTTCTTGGACGAACTATCTTAATGCAAGAACTCTGCATAAGAAATTTAATCTATTTACAATTTTTTCGAAACTGTTTCAAGCTAGAGACAGCAAAACGTATTACAAACAGTTTTCAGTATTTACCATGATCTTATTGATAATACTTTTGGTTAGTAAGATGTGAGAGAATGTGAGGAAGAAGTTGGGAATTGTTTGCGTGCTGTCAGGGGTAAAGGTACGAAGATATTTTGGTCCTTCGAGCCGGATATTTCGTAGAATGAATAACGTATTATAGAAAATCAATACATCTTAATTATTACCTCATATTTATATCTTGAGTGTTATTTTTATACAGACAACGGTTCTATGAATACTTTAGTACTTGAAATAGACTTTTTTAATTATTTGTACCGAACTACAATTAGAGTCCTCGAGAATTATTCTATCAGTAAGATAATTCTCGCTTTTTTTATGCCTGAAAAATGGCGACCTGAAAAGTAAACCACTCCATAAACACACTTCTTAGCGGTATAGACACTCTTAATTCAAATTCAACTGTTCTGTTTGATTGGTCTCTTCGATCTTGGTATCTGGCTAAATAGCCCCTTTTCTTTTGGGGATCATATTAATGCCATTGTTAATAAAACTAATCTACCCTTAGCTTCATTAAACGATAGGCTAAAGAGTTGCCGCATATTTTATTTATATTGTATTTCTGTCAGGCTTATACTTGAGTACGGCAGTCCGGTCTGGTCCCCGTTTTATGTGGTCCATATTCGCATTGAGACGGTCCAATGTAATTTTCTTATGTTGGCTTTTCACAATCTCCCCCGAAACAATCCTCCTCGCTAGCTACGTATAGAGACAGACTAAACCACGTTTTAGTGCATAAATTAGAAAAGCCTCGCAACGACTCTAAAATTATGTTCCTTGCCGACTTGAAGAGTGGAATTAATTCACCTGAGCTCTGGTTGCTTCTTTTAATATTCCTGTACTTGCTCTTAGTCTCAGACATCAAGGCTTCTTCCGTATGCTGTATCATGGTACTAATTTCGGTATTCATGATCATCGGATATCACTCTAAGATAATATTGATCGATGAGAGCTTTGCCTAAAACTACGATTGCATCCAATCTCCAAAGATCAAGAGTCAATGATTATCTACTGATATTTGAAAAAAAGGAAAACATGGAAAGAGCAGCAAAGAGTCAACGTTCGGAGGGTCAAAAGTACGAGAGAAATACAGCACAGACGAAGAAAGTAAAGTTTTTTACCTAAAGCTAAAGCTAATAAAAACTGACACCACTCAAATCAATTTAATATGACAACAAAACAGCTTTTAGTGCTCAAAAACACACTCGCAATGCAAAAGTTAAACCTACAGACAAATCAAGCATTGGCGATTACATCAAATGGTGAACATTAACTGTCTGCAGTTAACTACGCGAACGATCAGTCATGCTTAAGACCTACGATCCATCCGTCAGTTACCTCACTTTACCACACTTCTAAAAGTGATATGCCCCATTCTGGGATTGTTTTTACGTTTCACATGATTGAATCGATCAATGATCGACACAAATTGCTTGAACTTCTAATTAATTCAATTGCACAGTTGCATTTCCTACACAGCAGACTCAGACGACGACGACGACCGTAAAGATGGAGCAGTGTAGAGTAAATGGCCGGGAGATGAGATGAGTTGGCAAATCGCCGCTGTGATCACTTTATAGATATATTAAAATCGAGAACTCAGTCTCTCAAATCAAATCGAAGAGATCCGCAATGAGGAAGACTGCGATTATGCTTGAATGATTTATTGTGATATGAAAGTCATTTTCCCCTGAACGGCCACGTTGTGCACGGTCAACAAATGCATTACAGCACCACATAATATTTCCGAACAAGCCTCAATACGTCAACGATTATGCAAACATAAAAGCGTTAAACGATGGAAAACCAGTTCCACGCCTCGCGGATTTGCATCAATTTTAACGCACGTTGCTTTCGGCCATTCCTTCCAGTGCATCGAAACACCGTTAATGAAGTCATTCGCACCTAAATTCAATATATGAAGACATTTCTTGTTTGAGTGATACCCAGGCTGCAGTCTCTTCTCAATAAAAGCAAAGATGCGTGAACTTGTCAGAGAAGGTGTTTTCTAATCATTGGGTTTCCATCAACCAGTGGTCGTCAGCGGACGGACTTGAGGTCACAGATGCCAATATGATGCATTAAGATGAAGTTGGTCGTACTTGCTGTGAAGTGTGATGTGCAATGTCATGGTGGGTAATTAATTTTAACGAAATTCCTCGAAGTACCATCACTCATCTTTGTCTTTCAGTCTAATTTTGATGCGTCCATTTTCAATTTGTGGGAGATGCCATGACGTTTTCCGTTAGCTATACTCTTTGTTTTGGTGTTTCCGCGAAATTAATCATTATAAAGTCCTTCACAATTGATTTGACCAGCAAACGGAGATTTGTGGGTCTCACTGATTGCTTAGAGGTCAATTATTTGCATCCTGGTTTCATGAGAGATTTTAGGGGAACCACCACAAGTGACCGAGAAATTCAATCGTAAATTAGTGCTTCTTAAGGAATTCAAAACGTGAAACACGTTCTAGAATATTGTACAACTGCAGAACGACGGACGAACAATATAATTATTTCAGCAGTTACTTTACAGAACTCTTCCAGTACTCCTAGATGGCATTAAAAGTTTCTAAGTTAGAATTTACTACAAATTAATGTCGTTAAGAGTGCAATGAATCGTTACTTTCGCAAGCGTTACTAATGAGTAACGAAAGTAATGATCCTTGAAGCACGTCATGAATTCGTTACTATTTCATTTCCTTAGAAATGCTAGCACGGTTACTGTTAACGCTAAACTATTCTTTGTGAACTGAATTACGCAAACGAGCAGAATTGTTTAGAATATAAGTTCCTTATTTCTTTCAACATGAAGCCCATGAGCAGTTAACACTAACTAACCAAATTGTCCGCATTTAATTTACTATGCTGGTGAAGTGGTAACACGACGAGCATTTCTTGGTAAAATAAGAAAAACAATTAGTAGAAATTTCCTCGCTTTTGCAATATTTTCATTTTACTTTCCAAAGTATTAAATTGGTATGTAGAACTTGAAGTAGTTGCAGACAGTGCCGTCAGTAAGAGGTAGAGATCAGAACACTAACCTCGGAAAGGGTCGAATTTACGTCCAATAAAGCCGTAAATCGAATTTAAAACAGCGTACATTAGGACCTGTGTTTCCAGACCATAGGATCATCTTCTAGACAATCTGTGTCATAGAAAAATGTCAGGTTAAAGCTGAGGTCGATAATATCATATGTCGATACTCTGGAGCACAAAAGTAATGTGTGTTGGCCTTCACTATTTCTTTGTCAGTAATCAAATCTATCTGACGGTATAACCTTTTCTTCCTATATCTTCAAGATTCCTTCTCAATCACGATGGATGGGATGTAAAATAGACTACCACCTCCTCTTCTTCTTTATAAGTACGCATGATCATGAAACTAATTCCTTTTTCAATGGTTAATAATGTATTACCCGTTGTACGTGGAAATTTGGATGAACTATCTGATAATTTGTGACCTGCTCTTATATATATATTTATATATATATATGAGAATTTAACGAAATTAAAGAGAGCACTAAGAAGAATGTGAACGTTTTGAATTCCAAGGAAATCAATATTGAATATAAAAATATCTACTGAACTCAAAAAAAGAGAACATCTAAAAGTGCGTTGATAGAACATAAGAGATCATATCGTCCAAAAAAGCCCACAAGTACAATTTAACGAAAAACCTCGCAAACCTCTCCTAAAAAATTATAAAATTAATCTTATCCACTAGACATTATTCTTTTTTGCTTAAACTTTTATTTAATAAAACTAAAGAACATTATTGACTTTAAAACTAAACACCCTTCAATAGGAGACATGCACAAAAAAAGAAGGAAAAAAATTAATTCAGTTCGTGCTTGCATCAGCTCCACCATTATGATTCTCTTCAGCTTCCTGATTTTGGGCTGGTGGAATAACTGGAGGAATGGTTTGACTACTCTGAGCATTACCCTTATTAAAATGGGCTTCAAGAGTGGCTTTTACTACATCAGTCGTAAATTTCTCGATTAGCATTAAAGCTCTCTCTTCTGGTAAATCACATAAAGAAATGGTAAGGAATTTTCCAAATGCTTCAAATTTCTCGAAACGAGAAACTCTCCTCTTCTTCGAAGGATTCATCATCATCATGTGGTTATCATCCGAAAATGGACAATCACGTTTCATTGTATCTAAACTTCGTACACTTATTAAACCAGATGTTGGACCACGTATCTGAGCTGGAAGTGTTGTGGTTGAAGCGTTAGGAAAAGTTACATTTGGTGAAGCAACATTCACATCTTCTTCATCTGGTCTAAAATTATACAAAAATTACTAATTAATCGTAAAAGGCCTAATTAAGAAAAAATTATTTACAAGTTGATGTTGTCACAATTTTCCTCATTATTTGATGTCTGACGATCTTCTTCTCTGCGGAATAAAAAAAAATCGATTTCCTTAAATCTGTCCGATTATTATATAAAAATCAAAAATCTTACGAGTCAATTTCAGTTTCATATTTGATCTCAGTCTGTTTATCGTCTCCGTCATAGTCGTCTCCTTTCATCGATGACCCAGCAAAACCATTAAAAGTTTCCTCAAAGGTACGACGGCTCATCATACTTTTATAGGATCGTCTGGGTCTTATATGACCATCAAGAAATTTCAAATGATTGAATAAAGGCCACGGCGAACGAACAGGTTTATTAGGATGTTCTAGTCGAAGATTTTCTAATCGACGTTTCTCAAGATTATACCGATTTCGTAATTGTAACATACGATCCTTTAGCAAATGCACTGTATACGGATATATGTCGGTTAGTAAAATGATGAGTAATAAACGGTGGCAAGTAAATATGATGTAAAAATGAAAAGTTTTCGTGATTCTTGCTCATGCTTTCAATTCCAAAGAAAGTTATATAAACGAAGAGCATTGAAAATGGGGATCCCTGAGGTAACCCGCATTAAACTCTAAATGTGAGACAGTTTTGTGCTATAGTTGTCAATTATCTGTTAAATTCTACCATAAATAAATCATAGGACACTCGTCATCTGTGCTCCACACAAATTGAAAATATTTTTACCGGGAATACAGGTTACTACAATTCTATTTATATTTTTTCTTCTTTCACTAATTACTGGATTTTTTTTTTTAAATAACGAAATTTATGCTTTTTCGTTTACGTTTAAAGAAATAAATATTTTTTCTTGTATAATTCAGTAGTAGTAGTAAATCCGAAGCTTAAGTAACGCAGAAAAAAAAAGTGCTGAACATAATTATTATTTATGCCATAGATACAAAAAAAATCCCTTTTCTACAATTTTTATGAACAATAAAAAGCAAAGAACAAGAATAATTTGATGTAAGAAAGAACACAAGGCGAGTGAAAAAGTTTTACAACTACAAACGCAACGTACAGGTTGCTCTGAATGTATGCAACTGAATACAAGAACAGAAGTACAGTAGAGTCCGATTATAATGAACGCGAAAAAATACACCAAAACAGTTCGTTATATCCGAAGCTCGTTATAATTAGTAAAATAAAGCTTATGGAAAGATTTTCGTCATTTGTAGTTATAAATTGACTGTACTGTATTTACAATACACATATGCACGCTGTATGCCACTTACTAATGTAGTAGTGGCATAGCCTATCCTTGTTATTTTCGCAACAATAACTATCGTGTCGTTTCTTTGAAAAGCTACTTATTCTTTGATAAGACGCATTTTTAATCAGTAAGCACGAAGTTTATACGTTCTTTTTATCATTCAATTTACTGTGGAATAATAACCACTGCCTTAATCAACCCATTGCGGGTCATAACCACAGATGTTTTTTTTTTTTTT
>QYTT01088376.1:6283-31202 GCA_006980735.1 Dasypogon diadema | reverse complement strand
TACCGATTTCGTAATTGTAACATACGATCCTTTAGCAAATGCACTGTATACGGATATATGTCGGTTAGTAAAATGATGAGTAATAAACGGTGGCAAGTAAATATGATGTAAAAATGAAAAGTTTTCGTGATTCTTGCTCATGCTTTCAACTCCAAAGAAAGTTATGTAAACGAAGAGCATTGAAAATGGGGATCCCTGAGGTAACCCGCATTAAACTCTAAATGTGAGACAGTTTTTTTGCTATAGTTGTTAGTTATCTCTCAAATTCTATCATAAATAAATCATAGGGCACTCGTCATCTGCGCTCCACACAAATTGAAAATATTTTTACCGCAAATACAGGTTACTACAATTCTATTTATATTTTTTCTTCTTTCACTATTTACTGGATTTTTTTTTTTTAAATAATGAAATTTATGCTTTTTCATTTACGTTTAAACAAATAAATATTTTTTCTTGTATAATTCGTTATAATCAGTAAAATAAAGCTTATGGAAAGATTTCCGTTATTTGTAGTTATAAATTGACTGTACTGTATTTATAATACACATATATGCACGCAATATGCCACTTACCAATGTAGTAGTGGCATAGTCTATCCTTGTTATTTTAGCAATAATAACTATCGTGTCGTTTCTTTGAAAGCTACTTATTCTTTGATAAGACGCATTTTTAATCAGTAAGCACGAAGTTTATACGTTCTTTTTATCATTCAATTTACTGTTGAATAATAACCACTGCCTTAATCAACCCATTGCGGGTCATAACCACAGATGTTTTTTTTTTTTTTATAAATATTGCTAGTGGATTCCACTGATAAGGCAGTCAGAATTACATTTTTTCCCAGCAAATCTGATAGACAAGACACCAATGGGGAAAATTTCCTTCCAGAGGATTTACTAAGGACTCAGTGCTATGAAAGTAATTTCATAACCCACCGTAACCCAATCGTGATTCCGGTCGATGCGCACAAAAGCTTCATTCTGGTAAAGATATCGCCCATGTGGTGGAGGAAAAATTGTTTTAAGCTTTTCTCTAAGTAAACAACAACAATGCCTGTCTTTAAAAAATAATTAAATAAACATAAAATCAGAGAACGCGAATAGGCACTATTTCAAGCTGCTGGGAAACCTGCTGAGAAATCATCGCGGTAACGTTTTTTTTTTCCTTGTTTTGTTCCACAGAACCGGGCAACCCAAAAATATCCACGTGATGAAAAGTAGTTAAAGTGTCGAGTGAACCGCGGAAAATGTATTCAAAATTGACCGAATTCCCAGAGCTTTTTAGTGAACTTTTTATTGTGAGTTGTGATGTGACTGAGACTGAGTTGATCCGCCTTTTAAAGTGCTCCCAAAGGTAAATCTCTCTTAGTTTGCCCCGGTCTGAGCAGTCGTGGACAAGCCTAGTATTCCAGCCACGCGAATAGGCATTTTTTTAAAAAAATTACCACAGTAGAATAAAAACGTACTTTTCATTTTTACATCATAAAAGTAATTTGGAATGCAAAGTGAGAAGAGAAGATTACCTTCATAGCCTAGACGGTGCGATATCTCCTGCCAGGCCTTCTGGTTCCACTGTTTGTCCTTAAAGTTGATGTTGCTTCTGTCGTAGAAGGCTGGACGTTGAGCGAATTCTTTAATTAGATTGATGTCGAGATCACCCATATCGTTGTTAAGTAGTTTTTTTTTACGTCCCAGTCCCAGTCTGATGTCCGGCACTCTTTTCTTTTTCAATTTCAATTTCAATACCTCTCTAGCTCTACGTGTCGCGCTTGTGAATTATTTTTACTTCATTGGAAATGCACAGGCACCAGACGACGCCGCACCGGCCGGTTTATCAGCACCAAATCACCACTTGTTGTACAATGAAAAAAAATGTTTACACCCGGCAAACAATTAACAGCACACAAAATGAGTAAAGTTTACCTAATAAAACGAACTTAAATGTTTTTCTGCATAATTTCCTCACTCCCGACTCATTTAATCAATCACTTAAAGCCGCGGAGTAAGCAAACAACATGGCGGCCGCTCCGCTGCCACTTGGCATGTGCAGTAAAGTATACTTATACTCTAGTGTGTAAAAACATGCATAAAATTATCCTAAAAGATAAGTAATTACATAAAATTTGCTGTGACGCGCAAATGCACAAAACGCTACAAATTCAGCGTCTGCCCAACGCCACAGTCCAATTATTTCACAAAAATGCCCGGGGAGAGACGAAAACACGTAACACACTCAGCGAAGCTAACACCACGGGAATATTTTTAAAACTAAACTCAACTTTTCTTTTGTCCCCTGTTTTATATGTTTCACTAATAAATTTTAAAAATCGCTCAATGCAACTAAAAACCCTGGCAGTGTGTTGGCGTCTTTACTGTTATCATGTCCGTCGGAACACAAAGGCGGGCAGGCAGCTGCCGCTGCTACAACCAAACGATTTTCTGCCTAAGCACCCTACACACTGGTAAACTTTTGTAGTCACATCACACACTACATATAATGCCTGCCTGCCGGTTTGTGTGTAGCAATGGTTTAGAGCTAATAATCATGTCGTTCCCATTTTCTTATTCTGGGTAACACACAGAGACTGGGTTAGAGGCGACTGCTGTCCCCGCGATAAAACGTAAATCACTGGTTGTCTCCCTTCCTCTACACTTAAGTAAATCGCTAAAAATTTCCTGTTAAAGAAAAACTTCTTTTTTACTTAGTTATCTGAATTTTGAGTTTAAGTATCGCGTTGTGGCTGCTTAAGAATCTTAAGATTAAAAATTTCTCGTTTGCAGCTCGGTTCGTGTCTTTCTGTTGTTCTTCGGCGGGGCAGGGAGGTGTTTTGCCGGTTCTTTCCTTTGTCTGTTCTTTTCAACCAACCATGAAAATATTTCTTGAGGATTGTTTCTCTTCTTCGAAATCATTCCTCCCAGTTCTGGTGCAAGAGAACTTCTTTAAAATCGCCATAAATCATCTCATAAAATTGTTTACACGTCAGTTTTTATCTCGTCCTCTTAATGTTTTTTTTTAGAGATTTTCAGTCAGAAGTTTTTAATTTTGTTTTAATTTAGGCAGAGAGTGGGTAGGCCTTTTAATTAATTCACTTAAAAAATGTCGCAAATCAATCGATTCCAGGAATAAGTACGATGTGAACAAATACCTAGTCAAAGTGTAGGTAAAAGGTTACCTGAACCTGAACATTTTGTTGAATGACCTCGAATGAATTTCTTAATTTTACCTTGAAAGTGTGCTTGAGAATCATCTACCTCAATTCCTCGGAGATAAATCTCTTTTGGGAATGAACCTATTTAGTGATTTCCTCTTCTAAATTATAATTTGTAATTTTATTGCTCTTTGGGATGTATTTACCTTTTTTTATTGCAGCGTTTTCCCATAACTATTTTTGTTGCTTTACCACGTGTCTGCAAGTATCTGAAAAAGGAGAGTAAAGGTGTTATTAGATGCCGGTTTTAATTTTTTTTTTTTATATTCTTGTCGAGTTTTTAGAATAAATAAATTTTGTTTTCAATTTAAAAAAAAAAAACATGATAATTTCTTTGGAATACTCAAAATACAATAGTAACTAAAAAATCTTGTAAAATAAAATGACTGACTAATAATTCCTAGCAAGACCCTATAAAATTATTCGTAAGGTGAATAGCTCTGTGAGACTTTACCGTTGTCTTCCTCGAATTTGTAAAATATTTTAAATACTGAAAACGAGAAGTAGATAAGGCATAGAAAAATTGTTGGGGCGGAAAAAATGTAGTCCGACTATCGAATGACCTTATTAATAGGTTCAGGCCGAATATTTTAGGCTTAAAATCGGCTCGTGGCACTAAAAGTGTTAATTTAGCTTTTAAGCTCAAAATTCTATAAACAACAAAATGTCCAGTTAGTCAAAAATAGTCTTTACACAACTGCATTCAATAGAAAATACATTTTTTAATAAATAAAAAATAATAATTTAAAACAGATAACTCCATGAGTTTACGTTTTCGGAGAATCGAAAAAAAACTTTCTATAAAATTGTGAGTTGCATGAAACGGGAAAATGAAAGCTGGTGTAGTTTTATACATCCTTTATTTCCTTTATGTAAAAAATTACACAATTCACATTATCTGTTTATTTTAAAAGTTAAAATCAAATCAGATGTGTCTAATTTTCCGGACTAAGCCAATGATTAAGAGATCAAGTCGATTGTGTATAGCTGCACAAATATACAAAGAAAACAATAACGATAACACGTTTGAACCCTGCGGAACTCCACCAAGTACGGTCGAAATTCTAAAAAAAATATGAGTGCGATTGAATAAAAAGTTTTCAGAAATTTTCACTGAAAGAAGAAAATTCAGACTGTAGTCTCCAATATTTCTTTTTATGGTTCACAAGATCGAAGCCTTTGTAGAAGTCAAGCAATATCAGTCGTTTTGTCAAATCTTATCAAAATTTAATCTCACATCTTTTTATCTGAGAAGCGTAGTAACGTAATTTTGCTTTGGGAGAAAGCTATAATTGGTATGGGACAATTAAATAATAAATAGGACGATCTCTACATAACTAGGAAGGAAAATTTTCATTTCATTGACAAAACTCATACTAATAATTTTTTTAAACAAAATTTCGAGTGTTAAATACCAGTCCCACTTCCTTATCTTCAAAACGTTTTCCAAAAATATTCTTTATATGATTATTTGGATAAAATATTTTCGAAAAAGTTAGTTGAATCAATATCCATCATTTTGTTCGGAGATTTCTACAGATACACTTAAGTAAAGGAACATCACTTCGAATTTTAATATTCTCTTTTCACTTTGGGCATTCAAAAAAGTTTCTGCAACGGAGTTTATATATGAGAGACTTTTTGAAAATTTAAAGGGAACTTTGTTCAAGTTAAATGAAACCTTGTGTAATTTAAATAAAACCTGATCTAATTGAAAACTTGTCCAAGTTAAGTGAAACCTGGTTCATGTTAAATGCCATGCCCACTTTAAATTAATCTTTTTAATTAGATTAGTTGAATTGTTGTTATATTACAGCGAATAAAAGGAATAAAGTTGGCAAGGCATTCAACTTTGATTAAGTTTTATTTAACTTGGATGAGGTATCACTTTACTTGAACAAAATTTCATAAACTTGAAAAACGTTTTTTTCTAAATTAGAGCAGGTTTACTTTAATTTGAGCAAGGTTTCATTTAACTTGTAAAAGGACTCATTCAACATTGAAATCGTACACTCCCGATAAGTGGGAATTTAATTTTTAATTTATTTTAGAAAAAAAGACCAAAATATAATACATTTTGAGATATATTCATACTATTTGGCTTGATTATTCTGATCTTTGAGAATTTTTCATCTAGATTCGGATTCTGTGATAAAAGTTTCATCCACGTCGGAAGTGGCATAGTCTGCAAATACATCTCAGTTACATAAATCTAACAATTTTCAAGATGCTGCGCAATATGTCCAACAGCTAACTTGCGATAAATATTACATCCCCATGGGACCTCAGAGTAACCACAATTTACTGCTGTTACTACAATCATCTACCTTCACCCGACAAAATGAGAAGATCTCCTTCGTGCGTTATCTTCACTTAGTCATACACCGTTTATACTCCAGCAGTGCAGAAGTAATTATACACAGATGGTATCGCAAAAAAGCGAAATGAAGCGCGGACAGGAAACCAAAATCAATGAAACATTATTGTCCAAGATGATAAATGAGGGTCAGTTCGGAAACAAAATAAAAACGACCAGGCCCATATTCTCAGCTACAACTACTGGAAATATGGTGATAATTGAGAAAATAAAATCGAACCAGCACCGGTTGCTGTGAACAAATGCTCTTAACGATCAGAAACTGAAGCTCCAGCCTCCAGATTCTAGTGCTGGCAAAGTGCCGTAAAGATCATTACCTTGGAGTCATCGTGACTGCCAATAAGATCAATACACCACGATCAATTAAATGCTTGCGTCCGCTGTACACCAGATTCGCCATGACGGATTGATTGATTCCGATACTTTGGTGAAAGTTTTTCTGTGGGATGCATCTTCAAAATTCCGAGACTATGTAACAGTTTCATCAATACTCTACTTTTTCTGATTTTATTCTGAAATAGGTAAATTACAATTTGTGATGAAATTAAATTCCCAGCCAACACTGCCGGAGTATGACGAATCGATTGCAATGCACCTCTGCAACGAGGTAATTGCTAGATTCGAAGACAATTTTGAAAAGAAATTGGTACTTGTGTAGTTGGCTTAAATGCATTGAAAATTCCTCAGATAATTTTATCTGACTTTTGGAGTGATTTAACTCTATAGCTTTTGAGCTGAAAAGTTCAGGGGAAAAAATGCGGCCAAAGTCGACGAGGAGTTTGAAATCCGGTTCCTGAAGGAAGTCAGTTTCTGTGAAACGTTATTTACCTACATTGTGTCGGGGTTCATGGAAAATTGTACACAGCGTTCTAAAAAGGACTATCGGCAAGGGTCTGGTAATTTCTTGGGTTAGAACCGGTTTTCATGGGAAAGGACAATTAGGGCAGATGTACAAGAACAAGTTAACCTTGAATTATATGTGTGAAATTAGGGAAGTATTGAAATATGTACATAGTTCGTTCTTATTTCTAAGAGCTGTAATTCTAGGCTGGGACTAATTTAAGGAATTTTTTCAAAGAAAACAGGCATGTAAAAGGGTGAAGAGGATTCAGCCGAAATCTATTCTAGTTTTTAAAAGATGTTCATAAACAATGAAGAGATAAGTCATTTTAAGCGTTGGGAGGGATTTTTTAACGCCTGGTCTCCATTACATAAGATAAGCACATAAGATATTAAACACTCCTATAAGTAGTTTTTAAGAAATTGGAAGTAAAAATAGCTTATTATGGCGAAAAAAGTAATGAGGAGCATTTTAAAAATTAAAAATGAACAAGAAGAAAAAATAGTATGGCTAAAAAACCTACAACTGATTATATAAACTCGACTGAGTCCAAAAAAAGTCGTATTCAATTATTGAACACTATGTCGAATTTGCGGCTACAAAGTACGGACTATCAGGCTAATAAACATAAACTGAGACAATATGATTGCCTTAAAATATGGACTGAGAACCACAGCTGTCGAAGTTCTTCATAGATTTTATTCAAAACTGCACTCGCAGCACTTCATACCCAAATACATCAGCTATCCCAACATTTCCTCACAGGGTTTTTGATGATAAATCTTAGATTTGCTTCTTAGTTTTGATCTGCGTAAAGCCGACGTAATACAATTACGAGCCGAAGTGTATAATCCTTTGCTGGATTTTATCTTTAAATGTCAGTGAGACGATAATAATATTCCCGTTCGCTATATTATCTACATCTTCATTATATCATCTACATCTTCATACATATGAAGTTCAAGATTGTTGTATAGACGAGTATTCTTTGAAGGTCGACATTGACAATATATTTTCTTCTCTACTATTCGGCCACCATATCAAAAAGGCAGAAAAAATCAAAATAATCAAGCAAACAATGTGCCGTGATGATCTCAATTCAACCATAAAACATAAAATGACCCAAAGTAACTATTTTATGAACATTTTTATTTTGAACAGTTGCGATAGTTAATTCTGCTATTTTATTAGCCATCCACACTAAAACAAATTAGTCAACAACTTCCTGAACTGAAAGCACACTTTGTAACCAAACGAATAGTTACGATCCAAGAGGTTCTAACTTTTACGATCTTGCGTACGATTCTCAGGCTTTACGGAAACGCTATAACGTTGTATCAGCCGTAAAACGTAAATGTTGCAGTTAATGAACAAATATGGCACTAAAAGAGAAAAACACGCTCAGCGGGAATGAAGATGTCAAAAGCATTTTATTGTTACTGAACTCGCGCCTAATACCCCCGGACTTGGGCAGAGTTTAATCACAATTAAAGTGCGAGGAATTATAATTTAATCCGCCGACTTTTGATGTTATATCAGAAATAGATGGACAATGACCCTCTTTTCGCCGAAGATATTTACTCAGTTGTACTGACTCACCTGCAAAAGCCACACTGTCCCATAACACACCAAAGGTGGATCCCCCATAAAATTCAATGTCTAGGTAATGAACGCAATAAACTTTTAATTTCTGATCGTACTTTCTTAGAGCTCTGCACGCGATATCTGGTCAAGTAATGCCTAAGTGACTTCCCAAATCATTACAGAAATGAATAGGCAATTTCCCATCTCAAGTGAATTTCATTTTGATAGTGACTGAATTCTGCAACAGGTCAAGATCGCATCATGTCCACTTTGTTGGACTATTTGCCGCAACGTCTTAAACTGCATCTTTTATCTGAGCTAGGAAGTGAAGCCATCACAAGGAGAACCTCAAATTGATAGTCGGATTACTTAACCTGAAATGCGTTTGGATTAATTTTATTAACAGTGCACCAATAAGTTGCCAGCGGCTTCATAATGTGGAAAGAAGATGCAACTTGAAATTAGCCGTGCGTAGTGCAGTAACAAGTGCATCAAGAAGAGCATGTCTTTCCGGTTCAGTGCTGCCAATAAATATTTTGTTGTTGCCTATTTAATCGCCTCATTTAAGATAGTCTGGGAACGGATTAGTTTTTCATGCCTTATCGAAAATTTCAATTTGATAAAGTGCTTTCATGTTTTCAACAAACTGGTTTAAAGCGTGTTCAGACTTGAGTGGTATTGAACGCTTCTTCTTTGGATGGCTACACCGCCCAGTGAGTGATAAACTTCAAGATATACCTGTTTCATTGAGTAAATATTTCTAGTCGTACATTTTTACCGTTTTATTTAATTTATATGCAATTATCGAGCAATTAAAGTTATTCCAGATTATATGCTAGGAGGGCTTGTTAGTCCGTTCTGTTTTCTGAAAAGATGTTATTCATTTGTTGTTTCGTTCCTTAACTTTAGTTGACTCCGTAAACTATGTCGTGATGTCGTAATTTAAACTTGTGTAGAAGTTTTGTAGTGCTAGGCTTCTAAGGTAAAATTTATACACTCCTTATTGACCGTCAAGCAGTAAAGTTTTGTGTTCCGGTGTTCCACAGGGCTCGACTCTAGGATCTTTACTATTTTTCTTACATACTAATGAATTCACTAATGAATTACTGAACATTGCTCATTCAGATTTGAACACAAATATTGATAAGGTATATAAATAGAAAAAAGAACAGTGTTTTCTATTGCAGATGTAAACATCAGGGCCATACCGGCGAGAATACGATTTATTCTCGGCAGGTTCAAACAGGCCCAGAGGGTATGTTGTGAGGGAATGACAACTAAGATAATCCCGTTTTCACATTAATGTAGTCGCAGCATTCCATTCGAGAGCTAGTCATAAATTTTAGATTTCGTGATACTCAATGACACTAATATCTGTTTTTGATGATTATAATTAGCTTCAGATATTTCTACCGTGATTTCTTCCAAGAGCTAAATGCACTAGTCCACTTGTTTGAGGAAACAATTTCAGGTTTCTTTCTCCATTTAGAGAATATCCATTCTATTTCACTACTGTACTCATTAAAGTTACGGCTCAGTTTTAACTTTTCTTGAGTTACGATCTTCTTACATAATTATACACAGATACGCTACAAATTTTACCTCTATAAATTTTATTTCAAAACCTAGAACTGTTATACATTCATGGGACAAAGTCTTTTAATATGCGACATTCATAAGAGCAGTTTTACTTTCCCGTCCAAACTGAAAAACATTGCCAACTGAACGAGTAATTATTCCATAAAAACGTAGAAATTAATAGGTTGGCAGTGGCATAGGAGGATAGGAAAACGATATGAGATTTATGAACCAATTTATAGTAGTTTGAGGCAAACCAAATGGAAATGGTTTCCATAGAAGAAAGTTCTCAAGTCGACGAATCCAGCAACAACACACTTGCCTGCAAGGTTAAGTGATCATTTAAATTACGTTGCCGCCGCTTGCAATGTTTTATAGCCTCCCATTACAAAACAAGGAAGAGACCTCTTCTTTCCCGTAGCAATACGCAAATTATGTGTGTGCTTCATGTAATTAAGTGTTTCGAATGGTGGCATCTCTTCGATAACGGAACGAATACTTTACGATCATAATTTGGTTTGGGGTCCAGATCCTGTGTGCATAGGCTATATTTGCATGCGTATGTATTTTATTGACATCTCTGAATGTTTTCCCACTTGATAATTTGAAATACTTGTCAATCTTATGGAAATATATTGCATAAGATGGGCTGTACGTAATTTCTGATACTGGCAGATCTCCAGAGTATCTTCTGATGGTGATCAGACCAGATCAGGTGAATCAGACCAGATTATGAATAGTACTTGCAGGTAATATGTGCAGGAATGTTCATCCTACGCTTTTTAATCCAACATTTATAATTTCTGGTGAACCTGCCTGAGTGAATTTTACATATAGATACAGATTTTATAAGAAGACTCTTACAGAACTAAAATCAATAGTACCTAATGATGATGAGCTCTGCACGACTTGTTTGAGTCAAAGACACCTGAATAAATTTAAAACTAATTTTTATAATGTTGCGCTGCAACATTTGTGTTTGCCTTTTTGACGGCCAACTAGATAAACCTCACTTCTTAACAGCTTTGGTTCAGATTTTGCATGAGGATGCACACTAAATTATTGGAAATCTTTTGCTATAATTGCGCATTGGGAGGTGTATTCAATATTTCGCGATTTTGCATATCAGAAAATATTTGATTACTTGATAATCGTTTCTTATAGAATTGAAGTACAAGTACAATAAAACAATATGAACAACTTTGACCCCTTATACTAAAAAGAAGGTACACATCATGATCATGTGATGATCAGTTATGTGATATGGATCTTTTCAGATCACGATTTTGCGAATCTATTTAGAAGGTGATTCCACTTCGGATCACTTCATTTGACAGATATGATAACACTTGTGAAAAGGTTTATCGAATGGGATTTATTGAATATTTTTCTAGAAGCGATTACGTGGTAGAGTGAATCTTTAAAATGAGTTTAAGTGAACTAGATAGATAAATGTTTCAGTAAAATGAAGACCCGTTTCGCTCTTAGGTTTTTTGATAGGCATTTGGTACCACATTTGACCCAGATGCTTCTGAGAAGAAGCGATAAATTTCCATGTTGGTCTTGCCTTTTAAATGGCAATAACTAGAGAAGAGTCCTACGATGATGTGACGTTATTCCAGAAAAAGCAATGCACATCTTTAGGGTAACTAAACTTAACACTACTTCTTAATGTAGAAAATACTCATTAACCAAACTAATTGAAAGCCAAATTAACTTTTTTCACTGTTTCCAGAAATTCAAATTTGAAACAAAAGTTTTTTATGCATAAAGAAAATAGCCACAAAATTTTTAAATTCAATTTGGTTGCAATTATATATATATATATATATTTTTTTTTTTAATTCTATACTATTACTTTTAATAATTTTATTTGAAAATAGTGAAATTGTAAAGATGTCTCGACGTACCACACATAGGCCGGGACAAGTGCAATATTATTTTAATACACAACATTGCCACTGTACCGTCCTTTGCGTAATACGAAAATCTGAAATAAATAAAACAGAATTTAAAAAAATAATATACCAATGATATACACAACACAAATGCACACCAAGAAGTAGAACAATTCTTGAAAGTAGGGAAAGTGCTTACATTAAAATTGACAGTATCAATTCTTTAAAATTTCTTGTGGAGTTCTACAAGGCACGCAATTAGGTCCATTACTTATTTGCTAAAAAAGTGGGCTGACCCCTGAGCTGCACGTCTGCAGATTTTCTCCTCTCCCGGGTGTAGGTTCGATTCCTGCAAATGGCGTGGTGATTTATCTGGGTAACAGTAGTTGAGGCAATTCTACTTACGAGGATTGTACTTGCGAAGGCATTGGGATATGTTGCATTATACAAATTTTTCATGGCAAAAATTGTGGCTTACTTGTAATATTTGTTACATTGGTTAACATTTCTTCTTCTTCTTTATTCAGTTCGCATTGGAAAAGTTTCTCTTCTAATAATTTAGAAGAATTATTTCATTTTACCTCAGAAGACCTACACCTTGAAGGTCACCAACATTGTAGCCAGCACAATACTCCCACTATTGGAGGAACAAGAAGAAGCAATTACCTCAAAAACCTTCTGGATGTACGCAAAGGCGTCGATCAGCATGACTTAAATGAATCCATCAAGTATAGGGATCATGCTGAGGAGCAGAAAGAAAAAACACCTGAAAGGCATGCTACACAGCACGTCAACAAGAAAACTACCCAAAGTCCGGTATTGAATTGATTTCTCATGTTAAATTTCTCAGGATGGTTCATCGAACGCGGAAGTGTTATCTACCGATGCATCACCATTCCACCATTAAATAAGCACTTAATCAATTTTTATGAACAATCGAAAAGCAGTAAATGCTGTCCATGCAGCATTCGCTATAAAAACGGTGCAGCGAGAAACAAATTGAACGAAATTAATCACCAGCCAATAACACCAGATTAAACCAGCAAGATATCATCCTCCATGTGTAATCATCGACTGGCTCTCTTCTCATTATCGATCCCGTTAAAAGCATCTTAAGAAAAACTGGTGAGGAAGCTTCCAAGAATGTCATTCACACTTTGTGACGAATTTCAATGATTTGTATACATGGTCACCAGTTTTTCCTCACTATCAACAGATGAGAATTTTTTTCCACGACAAGTGAATGCGTCCCCTCGCTCTGTCATTGAACGTGTTTACGACAGTGACAGAGCTAAACAAAAACCGAGATAAGAACCAGGTGATTATTGATGATGAATTTCAGATATTTAACCAGTTTTCGGTGAATTTTGCTCCTTTTTTTCGTGCTATTCAAAACTGGAATTGCGTTAACGGTGCGCTTTTACTGCTTTCCTATCAGTTTTGCGACCAGAGCACAATGTTGCCCCGATGGAGCACAGATTGATGATAATAAACTGGAGTACGTTGGGTCCCCGCCATCGCATTATCATGTTTATTGCACCTTCATAAGTGCATTTTATGTGCTATGAAAGTGGCCAGGTCTCCTACACCACACCACAGCACTCCTGTCCGGGCTTAGAAGAAAGGTGTGGTGTGTGGACAAGAAATAAAATTTCTATTGAGCATAGAACTATTTCAAGAAAGGCGTGATTTTTGTTTTGAAAACACACAAAGAACAAACCAGATATCGCGAGAGTGGCAGTAAAATTGGATTTTTGTTGCAATTGCGCCTGTAATATCAATTACTACGGAAACTGAGGCTTAAATAGGCGTGTTTGCCTTTAGAATTTAATTTTCTGCCAAGGTTGAGTTCAGTTTACATTTCCGATGACAACATTTCAATACGGCAAAATTAATCCTAAACTTTATGGTTACACTGAACAGATTTACAGCGGATCCCTTTATTACCCCAGCACAAATTTCTGTAACTGCAATAAAAGTAGGAAATTCTCCGAATCGATATAAAACGCATACTTTAATATCTAAATGGAAAAACAAAAGCTATCTGTGAATGCTCTTTGCTGTACAAGGAGGATAAACTTGACTTGTATTACCCGAAGTACATGATCTATTCCCCACTGAGTAGTGCAACAGATGCAGACAGTGTAGGTAGAGAAACTCTTAAGCTGGAGCAATTAAGCAAATATTAAGTAAATAGGCTGGATTGCAATGCCACAAGTAATGTTCGATAGATTCTAAGATGAAAACATGCTCATCTCTACTTTCATGCCTACAAGACATTAATATTCTTAAAAAAAAACATCAACACACTTTACATGAAGATAACGTGCCTTGACATAAAGTCAAATTAGCTTGGGTGTTAAATAGACTTTGGAAAGGAGCAGAAAAAATCAGTGTAGATCGTAAATCTATAATCAGCTTTCGTTGACGATTTGATGAATAAAGTAGGGGATTGCCTATGATGCAAGTCCGAAAAAATAGAGCCTGTTTAATAATTAATGTTGCTATGTACAGTATAAAGTCGCGTACCAATAAAGTGGGGGGAAATGTATGCTTTTAAAATTAGAACACATCAGGTTATATGGAATTTATTAATTTCGGAGTATAATCAAATTCAGTCCATACCTTTTTTTAGATTCTTTACATCGTTATAACAAACTCCTACAGTCCCAATCAGAGGTCCACCAATCTGTGTGTTAGAGACCTTTTACTTTTAAAGCGCTCAACTCACGAATATAAAATTCGGAGTGCAAAAATACTCAGAGTTCAATTGTAAATTTTTCCAATTTTATTGATTTCGATTTAAGTCATTCGCTTTTTCATGTCTTAAGAGTATATGTTTCTGGATATATATATATATATATGTAGAATTTAAATTTTTTGCTCACCCTGACTAAATCACTCAGTAATTTTAAATTTTGAAAGAAGTGTTAAGGACGAAATATTGAGTTATCGACGAGTTGACAATCTTGTAAAGTATTGGACTGTAATACGTTCAAAAAGAGTATTTCAAAGTCGATCAAAAATCAAAGACCTGATCACAGCTTGTGTATCAAGAATTTCTTCTTACTGGTCAAACAGAGGATAAAGTAATATTATTTAAATGTTATATGCCGTTTGTGTTTGCGACCAAAATTACGGCCAAGACACATTTTCTTTATGATTGCTAAAAATTATTACCTGAAAACCTCTTAGATCTAATGTACTCTGTTGAGTATAGAGTTTGTAAAGTGAGTGATCTTTCAATGGGCTTCAGAAACAATCAAAAGACTTTGAAAATTTATTATTAAAATAAAAAAAACCATCAAATTACCTTAACTCCATATAAGTTCCCACTCCTATCTACGTTCACTTAATACTGATCCAGAAAAAAACAATACAACCACTTTTTATCAAACTTCCTCACATCCTCATCCCATGCCATCCCATCCATCCATCCTTGTGAATCTTCCCCAAAAAATTTATTCTACCTGAATGGAGCCATCAAAACCCCCAATACGTGTCACTTAATAAGAGCTGAATTAATGGGTAACAAAGCGACGGAAATTCAATATACGAAAAATAAAATCTGAAATCTGAGATCAGTTTCCTATGGCCACTTTAGACCTTCTTGTCAAGAAAGATTTTGCTCTTCAGATCATTTGCTTTTCGCATTTATTCTTTTAGCCTGAATATGTGCTAAGAGAAATCTTTGAGGAGGATTCAAGCACAAGTTTTTGCTGTTCAAACTGAAAAAGATATCGCCTTTATGAAATGAATATATGAAAACGGTTTTGTGGTGCGCTATTGAAAATTGAGAATTTCTGAAAAATAAAGCACGAAAATAAAGAAGCTCTAGATTCAAAATTAAGGCGAAGAAGAATTTTTGATGCGCGATAAATGCGATGTAACCTGAGATTATGATTGAGGAGCGTGTAGGTAAGGTAAAGAATATAGTGCGGGTATCCATTGTCAAGGCATATATATATATATGCATGTGTGTTCCAAGTAAACAGAAAAAGTACAAAGGATACGACCAATACGTGGTTTATTTTTATTTGACGACGCAATAAATACTGGAAGGGATTGAGCTAACATTAATTATTATGTTCCTACTTTCTGCGTATTAAATACTGCAGAACTTGTAAGGGGTGTTTTTTTTCCAGTGGTTGAGTGTATGCAAGAACGGTGTGCACTGTTATGCAATTCGCGCAACACGTCCACATTCTCTTAAGTCACTTTTTCGATACTTAACAGGCTAAATCGGATTGAACTACGATAAATTTCAAAGCCTAAGCAATAGTGTAGGGAATTAGAATTTTCCATCAAATGTATCTTAATTGGTTAATCTCTAAACTGCAGGTACTTTGCACAATTCCATGATACATTCGGATTATTGTGGATAACAGAAACAGCCTTTGAAACCAACCTTTTAATTAATTTGTTTTGAACATACTCAAGGAAATACAATATTAATCTTAAAGTGGTAGAGATCATACATTTACCAGGAATTAAACTAAATTCTTGAAATTAATGTATTCAATGTTTTTATGACTAAATATAAAGTATATCATAATAATAAAGAAATCACTCACCTTCGTAATTCAGTATCACTCATGTATTACTCGAAAATGTATAAGTTCTGAAAGAGAGGGAAAAAAAGATAATTAAAAAAAAAATATACATCATAAACATAAGAAGATAAGGAGTAGTGTATTATAGCATTCGAAGTAATACCAAGATGAATTTGCTTATAAACTCATTTTTCATTCATTCAAAAAGATTCAGCCGAATTGTGAGACGCTTATACCACATTTGCATTGAATAATAGTAAATTTCCTTTACCACGTGATGCAGATTAAAAATGTGTGAGTGAAATATGTGGAAAAATAGACAAGAATTATCTATAAGCTCGTGTAAAATTATATAATAAATTTAATTGACCAAATAAACAAAAGTGGTCCCAGAAATGACTCCTGCGGCACTCCATCAAGGTCCGGGCAAAATAACTAAAGGCTTCACTAGGATAAGCGTCTATAAATGTATCTGGGCAAATATGCAATTCGTACATAATCATAAAGTGGGCATGAATATGATTAGATCACAATAATGATTTACTTTATTGTTAATGCCATACTTTTTAAAGTTACACCGATGTATCTTTGGTGGCTTTCTGCCTATTATCCAGACGAATGGGCAGAGCCGTCAGATACAATTCCTTCAAATTACCGTTCCTAATTCTGATCTAATTTATATACTGCACTTAATGATCGGCTTCTCGTCTTAGAGGATATAGCCAACGAAAATAGCGTGACATATTGTAGGAATTGTTTAATTGTCCCTAAGTAGGGCATACAATTATGGCTCAACAGAAATATCCATCTGAAAACCTTAGTCAGCCTGAGTTTCCAAATTCAAACCTTAAGCCTTCAGCCTTAAGCAACCTAATCAACGAAATTCCAGATGACGCTAGTTTTATGTTCAGACACAATATTTGGCTAATATACATATTTAATTAGAATTCTTTTTCAGATCGGTTACATTTTTCGTATGCTTGTTCATTACACTGCAAAGAAGTTATATCTGAAAGGGTATACTCAAAGCAATCAATTTACTTTTTCTTTTCTTTCTATAGAAAATCGATGGTAACATCATGTGCAGGAATTCATTCCCGTTAGATTTGTTGCTTGATACTCTCTATTTTTACATCAAAACTAATCAAAGCTCAGCAGTCCAAGAACTCATCTGACCAATTCATTATCCCCAAGAAAGTCTTGAAACTTGAAGCAAATAAACTCGTGTAGCAGCAATAAAAATCTGCGGCCAAGTTAGAAGCACATGTGTACCATGTGTAATGACCTAACTCAATTAACCGGATGGATTCAGTGCAATTACATTGCTTTCTTGAAAAAAAGGCAAAAAACAAAAAAAAACGGAGAAAAAAAATCGGAAGATATGAACCTTCCTTATCAGTTTAAACTATACACAAACCTGAACCACTGGTTCAACTCCTCAATGGGTATCATCAAAACAGATTAAAAGAAAAGCGTTCCACAGAAAAGCTGTGGTTATTACACGCAGGAGATAATAACTGGTTTTTGGAATTTATTAGTGCTGATGGGTACGAAGTGTCAATTATTAACATAATAGTGTTATTGACTAACGGTAGGGAAGTGGGCATCAAGCCAGTTGTTCGGTATGGCTGTTCTATACTTAGCCACTTAGTAAAATAGGAAGGTAAATATGTAGAAAAGTAATTGAACGGTAACAAGAGCAGAATCCAGGAAGGATGATATAATCGATGTGAGCTTCCAATTTTTATAATTGTTAGGGAAGAGCGTAGAGGAAAAATGTTATGTATGCGATGCCGATCAAGTTTTCCCTGGGAACAGTTCACGGATACTTAATTGCATCAATTCAATTCTCTTATGATATCATCGGGCTTAAGGGGAATACCAATCTTTTTCTAATATAATTAAGATTATTACTACAATGTATTTACGATAACCGTGAGATAATTCAACAGAACTAGTGGAATGGTCTTCCTCTGTTGAACGGAAAAAAAGAATTGGTATCCTTTGCCGTATTATGCTTACATTATTTTCGAGACGACACTCAAGAATTACACCTATTTTCAAAGTGCCATATTTTATCTTTGCTAATCACACCTAGAAGAGTAGGACTCTGAAAAGCGCGAAAGATTTGTTGTTTATTTCATTAAGATTATTTCACCTATATATATGTACATATGTATATATATATATATTATTTCACCTTTGGAAGAGATTAATGTATATATATATGTATTCCTGTATATCGTATATGGTAAATTCGTATAATTGTCAAGATTCATCAAAGAAAGCCACTGCCTTCCTCTGAACTTCGTTTCATTGGGCTTGAAGAGACCAAAATCGTTTTGTATGACTCCAGATAATTTCAGTCATTCCAACCTGTGGCGTACCATTCCGTAGCCTTTAAGAAGCCTTTTCGATTTTGGGAATTTTCTAAGAGTATACTTTGTGAGGTTCAAGATTCGCCTGTCAAATTTTCTACATATTCTTCCTAAAACAGCTTCTTACAAAATGCAGAACAACTCTCTAAATCATCCTACGATTTTCCAAAGAACTGCTATAATCCCCCACAACTTCAGCTAATTTATCCGCATACAAATCATAGTACAGAATGCTTCGCAAGCAGCCATTTGCTGCCCGGTGCCGGAAGTTAGTTCAGTTGAATATTTCAACACTTTCTTATCGCGTAATTGAATTATTCTTTACTCCACATCATCCATTTGATTCCATAAACATTTCTCATTCATTGATTCGTCCATTGATAGCAGCAACAAAAATAAACTCGGCGCTCGCGCACAAATAAGTACCTATCGTGTGGCGGCGGTTCGGTAGATGCGAATCCAAACCACATTTTCCACGCAATGTTCGCGATCATAAGTTATCACACCATTTCCAGAGACTTTTATTGCTTCGCTTTCATATCTATTTGTGCAACGAACTAACAGCCCAAGAATTATTTAGTCAACAAACACGTGTCAACCGATTCCTCATCGGATCAGCTGTGCCAACAAAATTGTCGTGAACTTTGATAAAATTCTCTGATTGAAGCGTGCGTCTTTTAATATTTGCATTGATAGACTGAATGCATTGAAAACACTGCGCCACTCTGCTCTCCCCCATGCAGGAATGAACGCTTCTCCTGATTCTGTGGACGATGTAATAGCTATTGGGCGATGGAATAGCTATTGGGCGATGGGTATAGGCATTCTGTCCTAAGAAATGGTCTACATCTCGATAGAGGCTATCGGACTTCATCAGGCCGCTTAGGGGCCAGAGGGGTCCGGCCCTGAACATACATTTTGTCGCACTGGATTTATGAATTATTCATGAGACTGTCAGAAGTGGAAGGCGCATGGCGACTGCTTATACACCACGAGTGCACATAATGATAACGGTGGATCGTGGTTTATGAATAGATCAACGCTACGTAGTCATTAAGGAAATATATAATACTTAGATTTTCTGCGGAAGATCGAAACAAAAGATCAAGTGATAGAAGCTGGTTTGATGATCGTTAATGCGTGGAATGTCATCGCTTACTGGTCTAGCTTGAAGGGTTTGGCCTGGTACTTAATAGGGATGTTCCTGATAATTATAGCTATTGTTTTATGAGCAATTAAAGATTATAGTCAACAGATTATTTCTAGCAGAAGATCGTAAGAAATTTTAAAAGGAATTATTCTCTTCGAATAATGACTCTTCTTAATTGAAAATGGACGTCAGGTCCTACGTCCGGTCAAAAATATATCATTTGATCACTAAAGTTTGGGAATTGACTCGGGGATGCAGATCTGAGGTAAGTTAGAAAAAATCTGACTAAAGGTGGCGCTTTTGTGGCTTCTTCTACTTACTTACCTTACGGTTCTTCAGAAACAACTCCCATGGATAGAGATAGAGGATCTGATGCGTTATAAAGAGGGACTGATCCCTGTTAAATATGGAGTTCCTAAAGACTCAGCATTCTAGCCATTGCTATTTCTGCTGTTTATAAATAAACAGCAAAACAAACTCGGCTCAGAGTTTATATTTTTGCGAGAGATATCTTTAACCCACATTTTATTTATTATTGACTGTATACAGTATAAGAGAAATAACAATCTTTTTAATTTGCGTGTATTGAATTGAAAACTTTTTCAACACTACCAACTTAGAAGTATGGTTTGGTTTCCTAAGGTATAACTAAGTCAATCTATTGGTAGATATGCAAAATACTGAAAAAGGTAAACAGATGTCACCGCTATCTGTAAATACATGTCAACACATCCGACGTAATCAGCAAAATTCAAAATACGAGAAAAATATTAAAAATTTAAAACTAAAGCCTTGACTTTCATCCGTCGACGTTTAGAGTTCATATTTAAAAGCACCCTAAAGGCATTACGAAAATTTTCCAAAATTTACGAACAAAATAGAAAATTCACAAGACAAAGTGATCGTGCCGCGACCACACTACCTGAAAAAGAAATATCTTCCCAAGAAAGTTCTCGGTATCTGTAGCAATTAAGCTGCATCTTCTCGATAAATCATTCTTTTTTCTTATCTATATTCTCCTTGTGGCTTACTTTCCTTCCCAATTGCTGACGGGGAGCTAAACCAGGGCAAACGGGGCTTGATCCTGCCTTATATATCCAAAGCCGAAGGTTGTGTACATCTCGTCATGCCAGACATGAAAAATAAGCAAAACATCAAAAAGAAACTGTGCAGAAAAAACGAAAGCAAAAAAAAACAAGAAACAATTCTTGAAGATCAGCAGGCAGAGGAAAAGAGATTGGAACGAAAACTTGTTCTGAGGCTTTCTGTGGTGCCCTTGTGGGCTTCTGGTCTGACCCTGTAGGTTTCGATTAGCCGCGATATACGTTGCGTTGAAAGAGACCATCAAGTTGGCCATGACTTGACATTCCCGCCACGCCAAGCTGCCATAAACAGTCTTTCCGCTCCACTATTTCGTCGACGCCATTGTTTGTAATCATGGGCAATTATGAGAGCGAATTTTGTGACATCATTCGTAGCGATCAGGGCATCAATTGCCGCCAAACATGCGCTCCACTTTGACCGCTACCTTTTCCTCTCGCAAAACGATAATATTACCTAAGTCACGGTCTGTGTAACTGTTAATCAGTGTAGATCGCTGCTGATCACGCTTTATTGCACACTACAATCCGTGCCAATCCATGTCTTGATGCTCGCACTGCACTCGGGGGACCCAAGACGGACTGCGACACGCATTTGGGCCACAACAAAAAAAAAACAACACACAACTGCAGTACTGAGGAGTCCCGATGGGGCACACACAACATCTCCACTACTTCATTTGAGTGCGCAATTGCAAGGTGGCCGAACGGAGGTGATCTTGAGCGATCAACGTCAGCCCAGGTGAGTCATATTCATGTTCCGCTGCTGAGCCTCTTGTAGTAGAGCCGTTGTGCGAGTCTTTCTGTATTTTTCTATGTTATGTACCTTGGCGCGTTTTTTTCTTGGCCTCTTTGGTTACACTAAATCAAAACTCATTCCTCATTCCACAGCGGACATATAACTGTAAAGTGAATTTGACACATCTGCGAGAGATAGAAAAGAAGTGGTAAAAAATGCATGATTAAATGGGCCATTAAGCGAAATGCTTTTTATTTACACTTCTCACCGCACGGAGGAGTCATTTTTGATCAACCGAATTGATTTTCGGGCCTTTATTTGGTTAAAATTGTCTGAATAATAATAAATTTGAGATCAACGGTACGTTCAATGCCTGTTAAAAAACAAGAAGAGAGACAGTTCTGCGAAAAATGTGCAGTGGTAAACAACGGAATTTCGTTTTTTGCTTAAACTGAATGTATTTTGCACAAATTTGAATTCAAACTCTTTTTTTACATATAAACACAATAGGAAATAACGACTGACTTATAAAATTGTAGGAGTAAAAATGCATACACTTAACAAACAATTATTATTAATTGCTGTATTTCAAATAATTTGGTGAATTCACGACGACAAGATGGGAAATTCACAGCGCCATAGTGGTAAATAGAGGAACCATTTATTTGCTGAAAAAACAATCAGGTGTCGCCTTCGACAACCTCTCATAAGGAGATGCATAACTTTATGTTTGCTGTAGATTAAAAAATTATTTAAATAAAAGCAATACAATCCTGCTCGAAGGACCAAGTAGTTCCACAGCCCTTATATTTTGCTAACGTCATAACGTCTACAGCGTCTTCCCCAAAGGGGATTCTATCGTACGTTGTGTTACGTACCTCATCACTACGGAAAGTAATCCTATCAAAAAAATATATTACCCTAAAAAAAAGATATCCTTATGTCATCCTTATGACTAGTCAACTTATATGAAAAAAATTACGCTTATAGCCTTTGCCGAGACAACGTTCATAGAAACAGCAATAAAGAAGTGAAAGATAATGAATGCTACATCAATACTCTAGACTACAGATACTCGATGTTATTTCTCTCGTTACGGGTCCAATCCGGCTCGAAGGACCAAATAAGGTGATCAATTTTTTATTCTACTCAAATATTTTTATAAAATTGGTACAAAAGGAAAAAAAATTCACCTGGAATATTGCACAATAACCAATGGTATAAAGTGGATTCTGTTGTATATTACACCTTTAACTTTAAGGCTCTTAGTATTCTATAACAATTTCATATGGCGTTCTAATCTGAATTTTCAACTCAATTCACTCCGCTATCCAAAATCCATCAGACAAATGCTAAAATATGCACCTTAAACTCGATTTAGCTCAATTATTTTGGCTATAAATGAGAATTGACATAAATTCTGATAGAGTTACTAACAACTACACAAATACAAGATACACACTGTTTACAAACCATTCCCTATTCCAACAGTTAATGCACCAATTACCAATCAAACCTCATCCAAAACTAACATAATTACTCCTCGCAATTTAAACTGACAATACTGCAACAACAGCTCCCCACATAGCCACTCCCTTATTTCAAACCACTCCAAAACAGATCGTTTTTATTTCATAAAAATTGAATTTCTTCATTGTCAATAACGGTACACAACGAACAGAAAATTGCAGTGGCATTCATAGCGAAGGCGGAACGTGCCCCATTACTAAAAAACAAAAAAAATGATCAACGAAAAGTCATTACAGACCGACCATTTGATCTTCAATGATATCTGATCGTCATCCAGCAGAGCCCATTAATTTCAGACGATAAATCTTCGAAATAAATTTCATCAGAGCGTCCCGTACGACTTAATCTAGCCCTATTCATCTCATTGGCAGTAAATGATCGCAAGCACTTTTTCTTGCTCGTGTTAATTAACAATAGGTTAGTCAGGTAGATGAGTTCTTTATGAAGATCACCTGGTGCTTGCTGGTTTAGACAAAAGCACTTACCTCTACCAATCGTGGATCCTCTTAGAGGTCGGATACGCTAACAGAGCTCTCCGTACATTCAAAGTTACTTGGATGATAATGGCTTGTACACGTATGAGGCCAACATTGATCGCTGTTTTCTTAACCGCTTCATCGTCAAACATTTCCGTGAAACCGCTGTGTAGAAAAATAATGCGCGTAAACTATTTCGAACGGTATTCACCTCCTCCTACAGAGGTCCACAATTCGTTTAGATTATGTAGAAGATACCCGGAATGTAAGTCAAAGTTCATCCATCTAAACAAATATCGAGTTCAAATCGAGATCATCTTTTCAGCTTACTCTGTTTCACCCAGAATATTTCGGTGAGCGATAATTGACCGGCTGACATGGCAATCAACGTTACTTAAGCGCAGCACTGAGCTGGACCAGTTGTTTTGATCTCGACAGCCTGAGCAACTGCAATCCAAAAACTGTTACTGTAAATTCCCCAACACCTCTTAAACCGTTCGGGTAATAAGCAAGATCATCGACACCAAAGAACTTCACAACGAAATTCGAAGAAATTCTTGGCAGTTTTCTGCTCATATTACTCTTGAAATTATTGCGCACAAATCGAATGTTTTTGCCAGGGACTGCACTTAACAGCGCTCTTAAGTTTGTTTAATTTTCCGTCCATATTTTATTTAGTTGGTTAGATACAAGCTGAAGATACAAATTATTCCGTGAAACTAGAAATGATGAAGATAGTTGCTTATAGTCGTAACCACCTGGAGTCCATTCAAACACAAATACCGAAACGATCTTTTAAATGCTTCTACAAGAAGGGTTTAATTTAATGTATGGTATCCAGTGTTGAAAACTAATTTTCCATTAACTAGAACGATTAGAACTGATATTTACGTCTTTTTTCAGTATCTACGGAATCCAGTGATAAACTTAAGAAGACTAATCAAGACAGTTTCATAATTGAATGTTTAATGTTGAGATGAAATTAGAACTCTGGTAGCTATCTCATACACCTGGCATGGTAGCGATGCTATAAAACGAAGTATTCATTTGAATGCTCAAATTACTCGAGTGAAGGCAGCAGCAGCAGCAGCATAATAATTATATTAATAATTAGAAATACTCAATCCATTGCGACCGAAACTGGTTGGAATTTAGGATTCTTTGCCTTGAATTACATTTCTAAACAGCAATGGACTAAGCACCGAACCCTAAGGGACACCATGGGCGTATCCAGGGGGGGGCAAGGTAGGTAAGCTGCCCCCCCTTTTCCAAAGTGGAAAGGTAAATTGTAATTATCAGAAGAATACTAAACAAATTGAAGAAAATGCTGCCTAATTTTGTCTGAATGATAAAAGCCTTTGAATGTTCTTCTAAAAAAATTGATAACATTTAAAGATTTATCACTGAAACTTGTCTGATTGGTAAAAGTAACTTTTATTGTGGAGCTCCGTAGGAGTCCATGCTAGATCTTCTATTATTTATATATATATATATATCATAAATT
>QYTT01088375.1:54452-71412 GCA_006980735.1 Dasypogon diadema | reverse complement strand
GAGAGACCTGTGGCACACCGGCATTAATATTTTAGGCATTAGAGATACTACTGTCTAAATGAGGACGGAAGGAGCCATCAGGAAGGAAACTTTACATCCAAGTAAGAAGAAAATGTTTAAGACAGATAATGAGAGTGTGGCTAAAAGGGCAGAGTACCATTCTCTGTCAAAGGGCTTCGAACTATCTAACGCAAGCAACCCTAACAACTAGCAAAAGCTATGGATTCAGTGAAGCCAATGTATCTGTTACATGTATGAAGGTGGTCTGAAAAGTTTTCGGTTTCAACCGCAGATGGCGGCACTAGTACGTATTTTATCGTGGTACAAATGTGTACCAGTCGTCTCGAAAGGTTCAAGGGAAGTAATTATAGGAAGAAAATAGCTGAGATAACAAAAGGTAGACTGTAATAACCATGATGATCGCTAAGCACCTTTTCTTGATTTTTTAGCAAAACAAAGGCCTTTGGTTTATTTAGAAATAGAAAAACGTGGGAATAGTATCTATCTTGTTCATGCTTAGGTATACTATTTCCTCCAAGCCGAATTTTCTAGTTAAAAGTGGTCTCTCTAGTGACACTGACTCCAGTGATGGTAGGCCTAACCACCAGAATGCAGAATCTGTTCAGAGATATGGAACCTGCTTGCATGTCTCACGAAACTTATGTTACGTATGTTGTTACATGTAAAAATATCATTAAAACCATGCTTACATTTAGCCAAACCAGTGCTATCGCGTGCTGAAAGAATGAGATGAAAGTGTCAGTGGAAAACATAATCTCACCTTTACCCGATCTGATTTAAGGTCTGAAGGCACATTTGACAGTGATGAGCTCGTTGTCCGCTGATGTTGTTCGTTGTTGCATGAATTTTGACGGAATGAAATCGCTTTGTAGCGCTGGAGATCACTCTCTGAAGATACATACGGAAAATACTGTCTGGACGTTTGACCAGTGGAACCTGTAACCGTCGAATTTGAAAATAAAAACAAATTACATCATTATTAAAAATGTCCTCCTACTGTTTTAATCGTATTAGCAAAACAATCGCATTCATGTCGCATTTATTGTGACAAATCGTCCAATTCAAAGAATTACTACTTTTCAATCTAATAAGCGATTTACATCGGGGGAAAACTTCATATAAGGGGGGAAATTCTATTAAAAAAGCAGCACGTGGAAGTGGAAAGTATGAAGAATTCAAAGAGTGTAAAATTACTGGAAACAGAGGAAAAGTATTGTAAATCAATGAACGATGTTAAGGCCCCTGCTTGTAATCCAATTTGTTCTGGTCGTGAGGATGTCAAGTGTACGATAATGCCGAAAAGCGCTTTACTTTTGTCTTAACGTTCTTTGCAATGATTTTGATGATGTTCATGATCAAAAATTTTCTAATGATGTGTTAATTGACATTCTGTAATATGATGATGCATGTTATCAATCAACAAATGCGTGCATTCCGATTTTAGTAAAATTGCTAAGCAGAATCCTATAAAAGAGACAAAATAAAACAACAGAAAAAATTGAAGGAAAAGTAAACAATAGATTAGTACTTCAAACCATCGGTCATAATGTTCAATCCTAGAACGCGTGACATAAATATAAATATCTATAGTGCACATCAAAACATACTAAAGTTTTTATAAATACAGGAGGTGATAGTATTCTGCCTAGAAAACCAAAAAAATTGTATGATAGCGGGATAGGGATAATTTCATGGCTTTGGAAGGTATGGAGTCGTTTTGAAATTTCTGAATTTGAGACTATGGCAATCTGCTTATTTTTAATATTTTTATATCGGAGCAACTTAGCGTCGTGAACGTGGTATCAAAAGAAAACTGATGAAATGCTCTTGTGCGTGATTGCCTACTTGCCTACCTTTATGTAGTACTATTTAATTTTTCCAAGTCTTCGTATTTAATCTTCCAAAATTGAATTTTCTAATGAAATGAGTTTTCCTTAAAATCTCAATTTGTTCTTCTTTTGCAACCTCACGATCCTTACTTTGTCCCGTTTCTAAAGAGGTTTAAGATATTAACCCACTACAAAAGGTATAAGGGTTATTCCAGAAAATGATTTATTGGTCCTGATTATGGTATTTAAAATTCCAAGAATTAAGGAAAAGCATTATGGCCTTTATTACTATATACCCAGTCAGATCCCTTCTCTATTCCCTATGTTAAGGACAGGGTATAAATACAAACGTTCGCGTCTCTTCTCCCTCATTTTTGTTTCAATAATGGCGTTGTTAACATGGAAGTGTTAGAAATACATTTTAGGCATTATCTTCTTTTTTAGTTTAACACACAGCGTTTACATCGAAGAAAGCATGCACGAGAAGACATGACGTCGTTGGTTTGGACGCTTCAGAATAGAAGACCGAGATGTGGAAGGTCGACCACGGTCCTTTCACGGTTTTTTTCACAGAAAGAAACTGATGAATCTTTATGATCTCACAGAACCTTCCAATTTTACAAGAACACAGTTTATTAAAAATTCAAAAACAAGCAAACTCTGCAAGGCACAGAATCTGACTGCCCATTAACACAAAGAGAAGATATCGAATGATATCATGAACAACAGTATTCAATTTATTATGTTCGAGAAACAATTCGATTCCCATAATTCATTGAACGCCCCTCATATTGCCACTGTCCTAAATTGTTGATAAATTGGGATGAAACTTAAATGAGAGCTGCCATAATAAGACTATGCAGCAAAATTCTAAAGTTCGGATTCGCGCCCCTTCAAGCTAGGAGATTTCGTAATTACCCTGCAATTCCTAAATCATCTGAATTGCATCCCCCACCCATAAAAGTTTTCGGTTTTTATACTATCACCTGTTTCAGTATTGACCTTAGACAGGAAACACCATGTAGAATACGTAAAATCAGTGTTAGATTCCAAAATCTAGGGAGAAGTACACCTGTTACTAAGGGGATTATGCAAAAGTCGTTAATAAATGACAAAATAAATAAACCCTACATGACAATGGGCCGGTTTCATGATTTGATGTTATTGAAGGGATTGCCAATAATTCAGTAAATATTTACAACAGAGAGTAATTTTGAAGGGATTCTCTTTGAAATGTTATAAAGAGGAAAATAAGCATTCACGTGAAATTAGTTTCCACACAGCTTCAAGAAGTAGCCTCCACATATTTCGCGTTTCACTGGAAGACTCGCTTTTAAAATTGGAACTGCGTTAATTTTTCACGTAATATGCTAACATTGAATTATTTTTTAAGCCTGTGTGTTATTGGAAAACTTACAATAATTCTTCAAATGCTGGAAAATAAGATCAAAGAAAAGCAAGAAAAGTTGGAGGGGTGCATAGCATTCACGTAATATTTCCGCCTGCTATCGAAACTCTGAGGCAGTTGGAGACAGACAAGAAAAGAAACTATATAATAAAAATCTACTTAAGAAAGCAAAATACCTATTAAAGGTAAAAGAAAAACTGTAAACCTCTGAACATTATGTTAAATGCATTTACAGAATCAGTCACCCATGCACATTGAAACTATTGATTTAAAAGTTTGCGAAAGGCAACCTGTAATTTCGATTAGTCGTCAGTTTTGAAAAAATTCTTGTGGAATTTTAAGATTTGTGCTACTAAGAAATTTTCTTCTAAAAGAAGTTGCATATATTACATTAAAATATTAAAATAATAATCTTAAAGCAAATATTCATGCCACTCAGGTGAGATATGTCGAGTTAGTGTCAGTTTTATGATTAGATAAAAACCTCGAAATATCTCTAATTGAGGAAGTAAAGCGGAGTAACAAAAATAAAATTTAAAATTCATCAAATTCATAAAATGTCAGAACATTAACGCAAAAGAAAGCATGAAACGCAGGCGAAAGCGCAGCTGAACAAAATCTTTAAGAAGAAAAAATTTTAAGAATTGCTTAAATTTATTTTTAGATTAACTTCAACCTTTGTATTATTTACGTTTTACTTTTAGTTAATTGAAGAAAACTTTCTCCGTTTATTTACCTTTCATAAAATCGTCGACAGTATGCGCTCGTTTTTGCATTCGCCCACGAGTATAATTTGGTTTTTGCTTTTGGATTTCATTTACACGTATAAGTCTTTGCTCCTCATCTGAATTTTTAAAAATTTCCATCTTTTCATCGATATTTACACAAAAATATATTAAGTATTTTTAGTAAATTAATGAAGAAAAGTGTTGTGAGTATTTTGAATGGTAGCGAAAAACACTTTAATACAATTATTATCAAAATTTATTTCCCGCTCCTTTTGATCAGCAATTTTTGGTTAAATTTTCCTCTATAACATTTTATATTTCATATTATTTATTCTGAGATCTTTTCTTTTATGATGTACCTTCCAAAGCAGAGGTAAAACAAAATGTATCTGGCTTGATATATCCTGAAAATTTTTCTAGACAAAAAATACTTTAGATTCTAAAGAAAATCGCGTACTATTTATCTTATGATTTTCAATAATATTGGAATTAATTCTATTGAGGTGCAGATACCTCAAAAGTTCTTGATCGTGTTACCATTAGTCACATTATGAATCCAAACAATTATATTTTTATTTAAGTTTATTTAAATAGATTTCGCCATTTATGCATGATAGCAAAGAGTACGTCAATATACTTAACATATGTATTGTCAAAACTAAAGGGTTCCTCAAAGAAGGGTTTAAATAGGAATAGGCCCTGTTGGGTTTATTTTTAGACGACACATTCTAACACGGGTAGCTCTAATGAAATGCAATATTACCACAGAGACATTTGAAAAAATACACTCATAAACATCTACTCCAATCTCATGGTAACGCGTTACATTCTAAGGGTGTATGAATATTGTGAAAACGCACTACTGTGTGCCTTATGCAAAACCTACACGTGTAGTTAACCTATTCCCAGGGAGTTAACAACTTTGAAATTACTGTCTCCTCACTCTGCTGCTATAGTTGTTACGAAATATTTTAAAGAGCTTTGAATTTTTGAAGTGCAAAGCAATTAACTACACGTGTAGTTTTTGCATAATTTACGCAGTACTGCTTTTTCGAACAGGCCCTATTTCTTCTACTAGATCACTGCTCCCCTACCTCTCTTACTGAAACCTCAACCAGTAGAATTACTTTAACCAAGCATTCTAACAATGTCGAATTTATCATTAATTCCCCGGAAACTACAGTAATAAACTCAAAACTGTGTAGAAAACCTATTTGAAATTGTTGGAAATGTTTTTAAAAATTTCACTGTACGACACTATTTTTCCCGCGAATCAGGTTTTCAAATTTTATTTGTTTTGAAGTCATCGACTACGAAAATTAACTTCGAGCTTTGGGTTTGTTCGCGTCGCATGTACGATCTACATTTTCTACACGTTTTATATACCAAATGCCTAACATATTGGTCTAAAAAGTACATAAAGTTCAGATGGTACAGGTATACCAAAATGGCATATAAAACATATCCTTGCATAAGTAGAAGGCAAATTTTATGCATCGAAGATCCTAATTAACTCGTATTTGCACATTCGTATTTGCACATTCTTCAGTTTAGATAATTATTAAAGCTTAAAGCAGTCTAGATTTTCATGATAGTGTTATTGATTACGCTAGATAGCGTTTATTTTACTATAGTGCTAAAACACTAAAAGCAGTTTCCGCGAAATTAGATTTAAAAAAATTACGTTTTTCTCAAACGGATTTAATTTGTCTGTGGACTGCAAATTGATATAAACTTCTGGGGTGTAGTCGGTCCGGAGAAACCTCTCAAGGATGCGAAATTGTATGCACCATCTTTTCCATTTGTGTAGGGACTAAAGTATTTTTTGTGCAACAACACAACTGCACCATTGTTCCTGGAAATATTCACCCCTTTTATGAAAATGGCCAAATTAGTAAATGCTTCTGGCGCCAAGCTAGAGAAGGTAATTATATATTTCGTTTCAAACACCAACGGCCAATTTGCTTTAAACGCTTTCCTGGATTTTTGGCTTCTTCTTCTTCTTCTAATTTATGAAAAATAATACAGAGTCAGAGAATTCGTTTCAATTATAAAACAATATATAAAACCTGGAACTTCTTTTGGTAGTTCTAAAAGATCACTTTACATTGATTTATCTTTAAGACCTTCAGCGAAACTAAAGGACGATATCTTAAAAAAAGTCCTTGGAGTAAGAAAAACCCACTACAATGTGTAGAGTATGTTCGACAAAAAGAAAGTGGAACAACAGCTGTCCTATACCATGCCCGGAAAATCGATGTAAAATACATGTATTGAGTTCCGTTTTAATACATGGGATATAAATAAAGTTATTAAGGTTTATCTAGATGTATACATTTTAATATTCAATCATGAAAAACTAGTAAATGACTAAAAATAAAGTCAATCATTAAACAATTTGATTCGCAAAATGCGTTTCATATTTTTCTACCTCAAACAATGACTTGTGTAGTAGAAAGCAGTGTTTTTTTTCTCGTGAAAATATACAACAACAAATACATCAATGTTTGCATAGGGGGGTTTTTTTAACTATAATATTCGGAATAGCACTGAACCAATATTTTGTTGTGAATCAAAATTTTAATCCTATATACGTTATAGTACATTAGCTAGTGTATATTAATTATAAAGTGTTTTTCGCCAATGTGCGGCAAAAATAGGTGTTTTGCAACTCATAATCCAGTTTAAAGATGAAATTTGATAATTCTCACGCGACTGCTTTTACTGAAAATGGCATTCAACAATTTTCACCACGTCTATGTAACATCATCAATTGGTTTTGGTAAAAAATTTTTTCTTCAGTGAAAGCAATCAACAACAAGAAACGATCACAAAATCGAAAAAGTTTTAGTAGCAATTGCGGACTTTCAACTAAAAAAAAAATCAACAACACAGATAAATAACATCTTTATACACCAAAACACCAACAACAGATACAACAACAAAAATTAACAGAATTTCCAAAAATATAACTAAAGAAAAAATCTCATGACCAAAAAATGTGCAAAAGGCAAAAGAAAATTAACAAAAATTTCCACGTCAATGTCGAATGTCGAATGTACTATATCTGAGACTCATAAAAGTCCCATGCTTATGACTTGGATAACACAAAATGAGGGGGAAATTTAGCCTGTACACCCTACTGTGTACACCAACCCAGAGTGACTTGGTCTGGAAGTGAGGTGAATACATGATAAAAGTTCCTGTTCGCGCAAGGAGGCTCCGATTTTCCTTCACTTGCTTCTCATCACAAATAAATCTAAATTCGTTTTTTTTGCGTAAATATGCACACGAAAAGATACTCACCTCTTACTTGACTATCAAAATCTAAGCTCTTAGTATGTACAAATTCTGATTTGTCTTTTTTTACAGGTTTCTGAAAAACAAAACACATTTTAGTGAAGGTTCGGGGGAATTTATGATAGAGAAAGGACTTACGTCGGGAACGATTACTTTTAAATCATCTAAACGTAAGGAATCACGTAATTTTTCAGTCTCTTTACTTCGTAGTGTTGGTGTTGACATAGGAGTCCATACCTTCCCAGACTCGATTTTGGGTAGAGTTATTTGGCTGCAAGAACAAACAGAAACGTTCACTTAAGAATTATAATTAGCTCAGATAGATGATACTCGGCGGGGTTGATTTATTCAGGACACTGCCTCAAGGAATAAGGAATCTCGGTAGGAGCTGTATATAAAAGGGATAATGAGGCCATTCAAGTCAATTTTACAGGACCACAAATGTAAGTTTTTAAATGGGTGGAATGGGAGGGATTGTAATTTTACCGGATAATGCGATTTCATCAGGGCATTGCAGGCGCTGTGATTTTCCTAAATATGTTATAAATTTTCATTCCTCCTCGTAAAATCTAGAGAAGATCGTAAATGAATAACAAACCTTCATTTGATATAAGATCAGATTTCCTGTTCCAACGTAATTAGACCTAACCTTAAGTACTCCCAATGTCTACTGAGAAATCTTTTGGTATGGCATACATCAAGGATATAAAATATTTATTATGAAAAACGTGAACATGTGTCGAAGTGAACGAGCTAAACTGCAAATTCTGCGAATAAGAACCATAAATTTTGTATTTGTATTCCCCGGATGATCTCCAGGATTCTTTCTTTGCGTCAATTAATCCAGAAAACTGTTAATACAAATTATATATTGATCCTTGCTTTTATTATCCCCAAAAGGGAGATAGCACGTCGAGTGCTGGTGATAAGTAATGTTAAGTAATTTTTCTTGATGATATTATATCACGTTCGCTGGGAGGAGGGTAGAATATGGCCACAATAAGTCCTGCTTTTCATATGAGGCAACTACATGAAACAGTCTACAGACTACAGTATATTCGTGGCGCAGTCCTCAGAGGTTTCTCAGACTGCAGGGTCATGCAACAGGACTGCTGGGGGAAGAGCTCTATATGGGCCGACCACAATGTTCCCTCTTTTCCACCAGAGGGTACATACTCCACAAAAATGGAAACCATTTAAAGCCATTATTGGTATAATAACAGGTCACACAAAGAATGTGATAAATACCGCTGGGGTGCTGGGATGCCAGCGTGTTTGGTATTTAGACAAAAGGTACTCACTTAATACGCAACAGGCTCCCACGATATTAACCGGGAGAGAGATCAAAAGGCCTCCGACCAACTCTCTTTAATACCGATAATTCATCACGTTATTTATTTATTTCCAAAGTAACTAATATCTTTGAACATTACAAGCAGGAGAGCAAATACTTATGTCCTGCATTTTATAAGTTAGCTACCAGTTAGCTACCAGTAACACACTATGCTTGAAATTCTAAATTTCGGCTCTGTTCTCTATTTTGAACTATATTTCAACTTAATTTGGAAATCCAGCTCTTAACACTCAATTTTGTTCGATATGGAGAAAAAAGCACTTTAACGTGAAAGGAAAGAATTGCTCATTCATAAGAATCTATTTTTATTTTTGTAAAACCAAAGGAAAATGTTAGGGAAGATTTGTTTGATTATTTCTTTGGAACAAACAAGACGTCTTTACTTCTTAAGAAATTGATTGTGTTTTTGACGTATTGTGAGGATGCTTTATCGGGACCAAATACGTTGTCATACCCAGCATGCCTTTGTTTTATGAAAAGAAACAAAATTTTTTCCAAGCAATCCTTCTGGTACAAATTCTGATTGATGGCTAACCCATTTCCAGGCATCTACGACTTATCCAAAGTAAAATAACTTTGATCTTTCAAAATGAGCGTTTCTTTGGAAAAAATACCACATCCGATCTAACATTGATTCTTTGTACAGCCGTATATTTTGGTGATTTCTGCTCTTTCTTTGCTTTAATTTCCATTTTTTTAGAGTTTTGATTGGCTGCAATTTAACTATCTGGCCTCCACCCGTCTAGGCCCCTATCGTATTCATTATTGAAGCGATACAATCAGACCCACATTATTTCTTTTCTTTCTTTCTGACTTTAAGAATACTATAAACAACACACTCCCTTTCAACATCAACACTCCTTGCTTTGTGGCCATCCTAAAGATAACAAGCAGAAATGCTCCCCCGAAATAAGTTAATGACGGTACTTATTAACAGTACATTTCGATACTCAAGAATTTTCTCACTTCTTTCTCTTAAAATTCTTAACAAGTTTTAGGTCTTAATCATAACAAACTTTGCTTTATCAAATAGCCTGCTACGTATATGGCGTTCTGAAATACGTTTTTCTAGGAGCCGACTATATAAAAGTCCTCTAGTATAGACCATAATAACCTCCTTTGACGGCCACGGTAATTCTAGAATATTTTTAAACTGCTTATGCTCCGTACACAATTTTGACCTATGGTTTGGATTATTGTCCTCCTGTAGCCAACAGTCACGTGTATCATCACCAAATCATTTTCTTGCAGAAGGTAAGAGAGCCCACACTTTCACTCTAAGCCGGTGTTTAACTTTTGTGTGGTATCGTTATCTTTTCATTGATATTGTGCAGGTAAAAAGAACACTCATTTGTAAAAATTAGCTGCGACCAATCTCGAGTGGATTGCGGTTTTGCCCATTCAAATCTATCTTTTGTATGATCAGCACTTGCAGCGGAATTGTAGTCGCATTGTTCCACTACAAATCTCTTTGAAATGTACCTTTCTATAATACCTTTTGGTATTTTCTTGCACAACTTATAATAAGAATAAAATATGAAAAAATCAAGCCGCTATATTAGATACCAGTAAAATGTTTCTAAGGGAATTTTGTTTGCCTACCAAATATTATTACATACATCTTTAAAAGTTACGTTTTCCAAAGTCTACAATGAACAAAAAACCACTTCTAACATTTGTCAGGTTTAAGAAATATTTCTTAATTTCATGTTAAATATTTTAGCTATTTCTGCATTTATTTGTTTTTTATGTTATTTTCTAAGCTCAAGGGACATCCTATGAAGCACACAGCACAGCTTAAATGGAAGGAAATTAGGAGATTGGAAAATTTTAACCTGACAAATGTTGAAAGTTAGCTACAATTTTTGGTATGAAATTATTACTGTGCAACATCTCAGTGGCTTCGTAAGTACAATTCTTGACAATGGAATTGGGTTAACAACTGGTACCCAGATAAATCGTCGTGCTCTGCACAAAATTCCAACCTACGCCTGCAAGGGAGAAAATCTGCACACTGCAGACGTGCGCCTCAGCCCGCACGGCACCATTTCTTAGATCTGAGATTTCTACAGGCATCCGATTGGAGATTTCAGGCTACTGACACCATTTAAGGACAATTAGACAATTAGAGCTTTTCCTAATCTTCTTATTGTATTTTTTATATACTTCCCTAAGAAAACATTGATTGGAGGGAAACTTAATCAAATGAGAGCACTATTGCTTAAATAACGAAACAATATCTTCTCTGGTGGCTGTCACAAATAGTGTGGCTGCTCTTTCCGTAGTTAATCTTCTTAACTTGAGGAGAAACAATCTTTTGTTAAGTCCCGTGTTTACCTAAATTATTGTCTTTCAGTAGAAATAAGCGTTTTTCTATTTGTAGCTTGGCGCTATACAATAATTAATATTAAACAAGAAAATCTATGTGTTGACGCCACTCTCAGAAAATATTGAATGCAAATGAATTGTTTCCAAATTGGAGTTTAAAAATACTTCACCACATATTTGCACTTGATTCAAAAATATTCAATTTAAAAAGTAAATTCTGTTTAATTTCAATTAAAAATTATTTGCCTGACCTGTATTTGAATTCAGTTATGGAAACAAAACAAATATAATCAGTAACATTGCTTAAATCTAAATTCACTTACTTTTCATGTGCTTCCTCCTCTTCTTGTGTTACATCCGACGGAGGAGTAAGGTATCCAGCTAACCTAAGGCCCCTTTCTCGTAAACTACCGAACTTAAACGACTGTCTAAAACTAGCACGAGCTCTATCAACTAAAAGGTATTGAAAAAATCACAGGTTATATAATAAACACAATTATTCAAGTGGTGTTTACTTACATTTACTAAGTCTCTCCATGAGAGGTGGTTCTGTTGTTTGAGGATTTGATAAGTCTTCAAAGTTAATTATATACAGCGAGATATCATCAGCCTCTGAACGTATTGGCGCTATCACTTCTGAACACAGAAATTTTGTTCCTAAAAATTATTAAATGAACATTAGCGGGAATTTTGGAAAAGAATTAAACAAAACTTATCACACTTTAGATTATCTTGAAAAATTATAACAAAGGTCATCGAGTCAACTACACTTTTTATTAGAAGCGAAAATGTTTACAGTGAAGTTAGCGGCCGAGTTATGTCTACGTCTGACAAGATCGACGCTGAAGAAAAGTAGAAAAGTAGCCAGTCGGCTTGTTTCGTAGCTGAATCATCGGAGTCGTTTAAAGAAGCTGTCGATCGCTAAGATCAATAAAATCACGGAGGAAAATAAGATCTTTGTTTGCATGAGTGATGAAGTCACTTGTTCGCGCACTCCTCTTGCAACATTCTAAAATGAACACGTCTTTAAATCTTGAAGATAAACAATACCACTTCAGCTGAGCAGTTCTAGAATTATACATTTGCTACTTTGAAGGAGTTTTTGTTTTCTGTAAATTTCCTTAAAAAAGAGGAAATGAGTAAAGTGACGAGTAAAATGAAAAATCTTTCCTATTCATGACTTAATTAGGCAAGCCGTCCATTTAATTTTACGTGAAAAATTCACTAATTTCATTCATGTATTTAATTAATATCACGATTCATAATCATAGGAATTCGTTTTATTTTCAGACCAATAATGGCTTAGGAACAAATTTCACTTCAAGATAATCACGTAAAACATTCAATTTCTATAAGTGTGAGTAACAATTTTTTTGGGTGGGTTAATTTTTTCAAAGCCGACTACAAATAGGAGCAACAGTAGTATTTTGAAAGTGTATAACTGCTCTAAGCTTGCTGATAATATTATTATACTTGGTCCCCATAAAATAGCCCAGTTTTCATTTTTGTTATGAAAGGGTTCGCATTTTATAGCATTTCCAAGTTTAATGTCGACTTGTCCAATGATTTTGAGAAATTTCCACATATAAAGTCGTATTGTCCACCCTAAATGCCTACTTGTCCAAAACAAGTGTCAACCTGTTTAGTTTAAATGTCGTATGTCCGAAATAAGCGTCGACTTTGACAAATTTAATGTCGGACTGTCCAAATTAAATGTCGTCTTGAACAAATTAAATGATCACTTATACCGCAAATGGCTAAATGTATTGCAAACAACTGTATAAACAAGCTTGGGAAAACTGCAACCTTCTACGGTAGCCTCAGAAGCCCTAAAGGAGCTTCTATTTACATCACAGTGAGTAGCGAAAAGGACTATGTGCCATCAGACTGCAAAAGATGAATTTACTAATTCTGAACTTCAGGAATGGACACTGGTGATACGACCCTCTGTCTGGTACACAGATGGATCTGGAATGGAAGAAGGAAAAGGCATAGGGATTTACGGTCGAAATCATAGAATATCGAAATATCTTAATATTGCCCCAACCAGTTTGCAAAGATCCATGCCATACAGCTTTGCACACAGGTTAATATCTATAAAAGTGTACGTGGTGCAAAAGTAATTATACTATCGGACAGTATGGCAGCGCCAAAGGAATTCGCCTCATATACTTGGCGAACCGAACTTGTGTGGGTCTGCCTGAATGCTTTGTAGTAACGGGCACTATACAACAGGGTTATCTTACCCTGGATATCCCATTCGCAATAGAGGACGAGTTCTTTACTTTCGCTCAAGAAGATTGAGCTGAAGACCATCACGGTTCCCTTATTTGAAAAAAATGAATCTCGTTGAAGATGGCCAACCAATCGATGCGGATTGTGTACAGAAATGGTTGTAACGGTGGAGAATGTGCAATGTGAATGCCAACTCTTATACAGATCAAGGCTAAGCCACCTTTGAAACGCATTTACCACGCCTACGAAGGTTGTTATCCTGTTGTTACCAAAGAAGACCATAAGCTATGTTAATGGGCTCAATCTCCAACGGACGGAAGCAAAAATTAAATAGTTAGGGTCGGTTACAAAAGATCTCTTTAAGTTCAAGCAGCACAAGGGCCTACTACGTGAATGGGATAATTGCATAGGTATTATTTCTCAGCTTGATTGAGTCCCCTTTTATGGTTGCAGCCAGAAAACCTTTTCAGATTCGCATTAAAATCACATTCTAATTAGAAAACTTTGTGACTGGGAATAAAACAAGAAATTAGATGTTTTTTTAAGAAATTGACTTTATGCAGTAATCCTATGTCTTCCACTCTGAACTCAAAAGAAACTCATGATAATATCTGAAGATTTCTAAAAATAAATTTTAGTACATTAAAGGAAAAAATAAAGTTTTCTGATTTATTTCCGTATTAAAATTCAGTGCGGAGATTTTTTTACTTTGCTTCTTTTTAAAACTCTGTCAGCTCGTGTAACTTTTGGACAAACTCCAATTTTCCTATGGACCTTAATATGCAACTCTTCTACGTTAGTCATTCTTCCGGCAAAATTTGGATTAAACTTTATATTGGAACGAAACCAGTGAATTTTAAATACAAACTCCCCGTTCATATCTGTTTGAACTCCAGACAAGCTAACCTTAAAAAATGGCACTGTCTCCCAGTAAATTTTAAACATCACCATAAATTCATATCGATTTTAGGTAAATGACTCCATTAAGATAAATTTAGTAGTGTTCGTGTCCAGTGTGGAGATATACTCACCATTTTTCCGATAATACAAAATCTCAAAATGCTTCTCGTATCCCTTTTTAAGAGCTTCTCTAATGAGGTTCACAGCCAGTTGTGATGTCATTGGTCCGTGGAGGAACTCCGTAGAACTAGAGCGCTGCATCACTTCAGCGCGTGTATAACCAGTCATTTTACAGAAACCATCCGAGCACCAGATGATATGATGAGTCTCCGATTGGGCATTGGCCACAAGGAAGCTTCGATCTGTAAAATAAAAATGATTTATTCCTCAGTTTTGACACATTTCAAACATGAAATGGATAAATAGAGAATTGATGTCTTTCTATCTTGGGTATTATGATAGGGTACGTGAGGGGAGCTACTCTATTCTGTCTAGGAAATCCTCTTCAATTTGAAACTGGAGCTTTTGAGTTGGATGACAAGCAAAGAAAGAATCTCGAAAGGGCTCTAAGAGCGATACAATGCACCTGATGTGATCCACAAGACTTTTATTCACCTTGATAAACTCATAAAAAGTTACGATACAAAGAAATTCTCAGACATGCCCTTATAAACTCCTCCATCTGTTTTGTCTGCATCTGACTTTTAAAAGATTCTTTTTGTGTGCCCTGGGTCCTCCAGCATCCGGAGAGTTCTGTTGCCAAAAGCGTCTCCAATGAATTTCCTTTTGAAGATGAACGTGCCGAAGACTGTGAATTTCTGCTGAACTTTTGGAATTTCGATGCAGTATTTTGCGGTGTCATCGTCACTAAGTCCCCATTAAATTATATTTTCGCATTTCTGTGTGTGCTGAAAATGGAGCAATGGAGCAATTTTCCACGTGACATTTCACAAGTACTTTTGAGAAATGATGGGAAATGCGAAGAGGACTTCAGGCAAAACTAAGTAAACTTCTGGATGGCGGCATTGGCAGAACTTCCGCACGTGCATCCCTGCCACGTATATAAGTAGTACAAGGGAAGCAATCGTCACAACTTCTGTAAGGATTCAACAAGTAATTGACGCCCACAGCCCAGGGCTAATTAACTTAGCACAGCCTGGCGCCTTTCTGGATCTGTAGATCTTTGTATGGCTTTTTACAGCAGCAGAAACGCGGCGATGTATCACTTTCCTGCAAACCTCAACAATAACGTCTCCTTCTGTTTTCATAATTGTTGCATTCATGGTGGGTGTAATTATGTACTCATGGAAAGTGTAATTATGTACTCAGCAGGAATCAGCCCAAGTTTCGAGTCAAAAAGTAGGCTTGAATGGAGGGTTTCTTTTTAATTTCGTGGTGAACAATTCAAATTAAATGTGCAATGCAGAAAACCTGCTGATTTTTAGGTATTCTTACAGTCGCACTTTACAGCTCCTACTTCCAAAAGTACTTAGTAATTTGCTCGAGTATCTTATCTATCTTAAATAATTTCTTTCTTGCATCTACCAACGCAGTTCTGTTTCATTTTTCAAAAGCAGCGCGCAATTATTTACCGTCCTCCCTCCATTTTAAGATTTTCGTGAAAATGAAAATTCCCATTCAAACAACTACTCCCATTTTAGCTCTCGTTAGAGTTCTGCTTTCAGCATGATGGAATTATAAGAAGGACGTGAGCCAAGAATGAGCAAGTCTTGAAAGACTGTTGCAAGCACAAGAAATATTTATACTGGAAAAATCAACAATAGAAAATAAAACGCTGACGGAAGGGTAACAAAGGATGTCGGACTGAAAAGAGATACTGTCGACCCACTGTTTGCAATATTTCACTTTTCTCCTTGAAAGATATTTACAAAACTAAAAAAAACGTCCATTTCAGACTGTAGACAAGTAAATTTTAGCTTTTAGCTATAGGGAAAATGAACATGTGCAACACGGACACTGCCTTCGCGTTCTGGCCTTAAGGAAATAAATTTCTTGCAAGATTAAAATCTAATCCCTAAAGTGAAAAAATCAAGATAGGATGGGATACACAGAAAATTTTCTCTGTGCATATACGTGGAGCAACGCAGAAGTTCTGTGAGAAAATTCACCGATTTTAAACCTGCATATAAATCCATTATTTTCATTTTCGAGAAATTTATAAAGAAATTTAATCCGCATTTCCTTTTTAAGTTATGTCTTTTGGCGAAGTTTGCCTTGTTTGATTCCTTGTATGTATTCTGTTGCATATTTTAACAGCATAAATTCTTCTTAATATGAGAAATATTCAAGTAAATACTGAATACAACCCACGTCTAATATACATCTAATTGACTAACCCTTTGCTACGTTTGAGTTTGCGACCCCTCTAGCCATTTCTTAGTCTATTTATTTCCGGAAAAAGGCAGCTCAAAACTCCTATAATTTTTTTATATACTAAAATTATATTTACACTAATAAAAATTAGCATTTAAAGGTTTAAGAAAATATGAATTCATTTTCTCATGGTTCTTTTGATAAAGCAGGAGATATTGGTAATTCCACGACTGCAGACCACTTATCTGTTATTACGTACATAAGCCAGACCTCTTCATGGGTTGCTCTTCTGAAAGTGCGTAAGATATGCTTTTGCTCCGCCAGGATATATAAGAAAAGTGCGGCTAATTTTAAATAATTTCAGTTAGGATTTCAATACAAGTCATGTAGTTAACTGAAGATGTCCTTTTTAATTTTAGTAGTAAACAGATAATCTACATATAAATATCCGTTGAGCTTTTTGAATTATTCACGCCCAAAACACTCTTAAAATGGCTTCGAAGGGGGAGTTACCAACCCCAAA
>QYTT01088375.1:30326-43394 GCA_006980735.1 Dasypogon diadema | reverse complement strand
CAAAAATACATCCTTTGATGGAATTGTAAGCACTCTATGTAGGATATAAAATGCATTGCTGATATATTTTGGGTGCATGTCTTGATATATAATAGCTCAGATAAAGGCACCTTAACTGACTTTTACTTTCAAGTAATTTTTAAAATAAAACCGACATTGCATGACTTCAAAGGCATTAAATTAAGCAAGACTCGGTCTTATAGACAGTTAGCCACGAATACACCTTTAATTGCGTCTGTTCTGCTTTCGGGTGGTGCCATTCGGATAAGCAAAATTCCCAACTCCAAATACGCTGCAGCAACACTTTCATTTGGTTCATAGGAAAGAGCCTTCTAAAGACCTCAAGCCATCTTTTCTTCAAACAGATACTGAACGCTTTTTATTGTATGCAAACATTCCACAAGTTTAACCGAACAATCAGTGTTAATTTCTAGAAAAATGCAAACCCTTTAGCTTCAAAACTAGACCAATGCTATCCTTTTTGCACATATTCAAATGTATCTGCCAGAGGAACAGCCATGCAGAAGCCTTCATTAATTAGTGCATTGATTACTAAATTTTCGGTACTCCACATTCCGAGTTTGTTAAACGTTTGATATCCTCTTTGTTAAATATAATACCAAGATCAGGTGGCACACTTGGGAATAATGAGGTCTCTAATTCAGTATTGTAAATACAAATAGCATTGACTTAAGAAGTATTAATGTAAACACCATTAACATCGTCTTCTCCTAGCCCCAAAAGACTACAGATGTTTTATTGGTTATCATCTGCATTAATGTGATAACAACAGTCGTCGAGAACAAAAAAAATTCATAAAAACGACAAAGGACCGAGAATAGAACCCTGCGGCACTCCGTTCAATATGTATAGGACTTGTTACTACAGAAGACATTTTGCTGATACCCTGTCAAATATGATTTGCAGATGTGGTATCGAGTTTTAAATCTAGCGATCTCTCTGTTTGCAGTGTTTCGTAATACTTGAAAGCGACTCCTTCACTCAAAAGTACTTTTCTAAAATTGCCTCCAATCTCCATAAACAAGGAAAACAAAGTTAGTCTCACGTGGGTTCCAAGACATGATGACCCTTATAATACAAGAAATTGCAAATAGTCTAGCCAAACGAGAACCGGAAGTGTGCTTTACCGAACTAAAGACGTTTCCGGTCTCTAGAAATGTCACCTAAAATAACTGGAAGCGAAGACAGCACTCCCTACACCAGAACTACGTCAAGAGATACGTTAACACAGTATGCAAGTTCCTACTTTTCAAGAAGCCGGGGCTCAGCATCAGGGATAGTAAATAGCAAACGTCCAAAACTGGAACCTTGGGGTCCGCCATAATTCAGCGATTATTGAGAAGCGTATTATGAGTTTTGTAAGGAATATGACAAGCATAATAGAAAGTTGTGACCGCACCGAAATCCTGCCAAAGCTCTAAGTTTCGACGTCTACAAGTTACAGGTTCACCACTTGCACCGTTGTCAGCTTTAAATAATTGCATAATTTTTGAATGAATCCCTTAAGACAAGTACAAACCATCAACAGCACTTGTCCCACAAAATTTTTCATAATTGACTAATAATCAAATGACATAATACACGAAAACACTCCAAGTTGGACGTCGCGCCAATATACATTTGCGAGAGGCAGAAGGAAAACCAGTCCCTTTTTGAAAATGACCTGAGGTGAACATTTTACCGGGCCAAAATGGGCACAAAAAGCAATCCATCCTTTAAGTAGTCCAATTTGTGTGACGCAACGTCTCTTTGCCGAACTCGAGTGCTCGGCTTTTGTTCTAGTTTCGTGTTTTAAAAGCGTTCATTAAATTTCCTCCATTGGCTGCCCGGGTATTTTCCACTTCTGCATTGTTACAAGGAAGCCCTACTCCGAATTTGGAAGTTCACTTTTATTGCACAATTTCCCCCACGATGTGGACGACATTTTGGCTCTGCAGGAATATGACTTGTGTAATGAAGTCCTTTACAGCCTTGCCTGTCTCAGAGGAAATCAGGGAATTTCTTCGAACGTGACAATGAGGTTTATCGTTTAGTGGTGCTGTATCAATCCGTATCCCCTATTCCACTATTCAGTTGGAATTGAATAATCTCCCCGCAAGGAAGAAGTGGGCTGGTTTGATATTTTCATAATAGTCACAAAATTTTGTAATCATATACTATTGAAGTTTAATAGCTACAGTTCGGCACGGATCTAGAATGGTTAATTGCGGCCCAACCTTGGGAATATTTTCAGGAACCAACTGAGCCTTCATTCAGCTGCAAGTGCAATTTAATAATAATTGCATTTTGCACTTATGCCGCCGGAATTCTCATAACGCAAGCTCTGAAGTAGTTTCCTGCTGCGGTGTAGTTCAGTAGAAAATTAATCGACGGACGAGCCCTACATGGCTCCATTCCATTTAAATGTCATTCCGTTTTACCTCGCCTGCTTGGAGTTATTGCAGGGCTTATTTTGCAGCTACAGAAATGGCGCAAAAATGCAAACAACCACTGCACTGCACATGAACAGTCTTCCTTGTTCCTTGTTCCTTGTTGGTAGAGTAAACAACAGAAAGCTTTGCCCTCTGAGACACCAAGCCAAAGGAGCCAGTCCGATGTCCTGTTGATTTAGTGTCCACATGACCGTTGACTGCATTAAAGCTACTCTGCGTAACTTTGGGTAGTAGCGCAGTTAATCTATATCCTGCCTATGCGTATGCATATGAATTGCTTTTGTACTAGGAACGATTAATAAGGCTCCTATGACAGGCATGTTCGGATGGTTGTTCTGTCCTGTCGTCGATGTACTCTGGGTCTGAGTAATCGCAGCATTACATGACCCATTTAGGAAGCTCTATTGTTTTAAAGAATGTACGAACAATCACATGGCATTTTACGGATTACCTTTGGAAAATGCTTACTCCATTGTTGTGCTGCATGCTATAGTGAATTATTGAAGATTATTTTGTCAAAATAAATAATTCACGAAAATAGCTGAAATGGTTTCATAAAACCCTACTAATTAAGTTGCTACTTGAATTTTTAAAAGAAGCAAGTACTCTATCGTGACACGGATTTAAAATATCTTGGAAAATATCAGAATCAGAATCCATTTAATTTTATTTTGCAATGCTGTGATTTATAATCTCTACAGTATTCTCAGTAAAATGTAGCAGCCAAGACAATTATTAAAGAGCAAATATTCAGCTAGTGCTTGGCCTAAAACTCAAGTAAAGTCGATTTATTTTCAAAATATACCGCCTAACTAAAAAAGAACACTTAATAGAACTTAGATTTCAAAAATTAAAATTGAAAAAGTTTCAAAACTGAAAAGGCCTTATGAGTTTTTGAAAATCTATTTTTGTTCCCATTGAATAAATTGAGTTTTTGTTGGCATTTGTTAGAATTTTTTGTTGTGACTCACTTACAGATTGGTAGTTTGAAAATTCTTTAATTGAGGCGAAACCCGTCACAAAATTATAAATTAATTAATTAATAAACGTCTATAGAATTCAACTTGAGAACTTTTCTAAAATACCTTGTCTCAAATTATGATTACTTTTTGAACTCGAAATTATTAGCAGGTAGATTGAATAATATGAGCTACCTTTATATTTACACATTTGAAATTATTATTCAATTTTCGTCAGCGTCAATATTTTCATTCATAATTTCCTGGAATTTTGTGTTGCAGCTTTTATTCCTCTACAGACTTGCCTTAAATAAACGTTCAGTGTAATGTGCTGAATTTTAATGGCTAAACTTTGCATATCTGCTATCCGGTTGGATGCATCTACTGCTAATTTTCTGCAAATTACCAACATTATCCATTGTAGTAGAAAAATTCACTTCTCAGTTATTTACAACTTTTCAATGGATGTTTGGACTGGGAAACTTTACGGTAATAATCATTCCTGCAGGATAACAATCTCATCAAATCTAGAAAATAAGCAGACGTTCACTACTTTCCTTTTTGGAAAGTTCATCTCTGGAGACCTTGTCTATGGTGCAAGGCAAAGTTTTTCGGGAGATTCTCAACAAAGTGCGAAATTATCACACTTTCCAGATTATTTTTAGCCACCCGTATCCGAAAAATATTTACGTATTCACACAAGTCTAGGGGACAAGTTTAGCAGCTCGCGGGAATCTATACGATCGCTTCAGAACCAGAACTATGCCCAATCGCCCATATGTCAGAAATCCCGGAATGCTAATTGCCAGCGGGGAATTCACAGAAATTTGTCGAAAGTTTCCTACGGATGGGGTCGACTTCTTGGCAACGTCATAGTATTTCCGAGGTCGTTCCACAAACAAAATAGGCAAAACAGAAATTTGCTGTTCACTCCCCGAACTAAATTTATCATGCGTTTTGGGAGCTCGCAGCGGTCGTGTACTTCGTACTGGTGAGAATTTTCTGAATTTTTTTTTTTCAGTAGAAAACGTGGAAATCATTGGCTTTCAAAATCTATGGGAAATTTTATGGAGCTTTTGCAAATAGTTCATTGATTTGTGAACTCCTTGGCACGTTAAATGTTAAATGAAATTGAAAGATATACAAAAAGTGCACTACTTACTGTGAGTATCGAATTTCCTGATAATGGTCTCGATAAGGGTGGTTTTAGGAGCCACATGTCCTCGTCGCACAGGCATTTTAAATGGTTAGTGTTGACCTTTCGACAAAAGTAGTATATGTTCCGAAATAGAAAATTGAAAGTGTTGGAACTACGAAGGTTCTGACGTTAGTGATATTTGATCCAAAATTACATTTAGTTAGGAGTTAGATACAACAAATCTCCGTGACGTTTGTTCCTATGTATCCTCCTCATATACGCGTGCACATCTATAGCATTTTTAAAAGCAGCACATCTTCAAGCACTATTTGCGATTGCGTGGCAAAATTATCACAAACACTTAACTCTATTTGAATATTGAAATTTTAAGGATTATTTTGATTTCATACTAAATATTTCCTTACGGCTGACTTAACGCTACTATGCGAGTATAAAGCGCTTATTAAAACGATTCACCGGCACATATTTGATAATTTCGTTATTATAGATGCTAAAAACTCTCACTACATCTAATTCACTAAAGCACTTATGAAGACCTTTTATTAATTATTTTCCATTGCAATGTGTGACCTCTTACTACGTCTCACGATATAAATTTGGGTGCTTGTGGCTGGTGTCGATCCTTTCTTCCTCCCAGGTCATGTTTTTGGATTTTTGATTACCTGCAAAAGACAAAAATTGATTGAAATGCAGTACCTAGTGGTTGACTTACAATTTAAATAACAAAAGACCAGTGAAAACCGTGACGCTTAAAGCTGCCTACAAAAAATATTCATCCCTATTACAAAACAAATATCAATGAATTAAATAAGAAATCAGAATACGCCCCACAGGTTCTATTAAGTACTAATGGAGGATAAAGTCGGGCTTATGTCTACATTTGCTTCGAACACAACAGGCCTGTTCCCAGCGGACCCTTCATCCTTGTCTCAGAATCAAAAGTCAAGGTATTTGTCTAACGTATACCTTCCTCTAGAGGCAAATCAAAACGTCGCCCATTTGTTCCTATCAGTGTCAATGCAAACGTCTCCCAATGGAATACACTAACAGGAGGAGTCTAACTCGATTATGCACATTGATTAAAAAGAAAGCAAAATGCCAATAGGAGTTGCCTGAGATATTTGGGGCAAAAGGACACTTTGAAGGGTGAAAAATAGGAAAACTTTGCTAGAACCCAATAAGGGTAAATAGAATTAGGATCTTGTTAAAAATTTACAATAAGTAAACGATTTTTGTTGTTTGATAGGAAACGAATTTGAAGTGAGATCTTTAATTCGAATTTCTATTATCTTTATATCAGAAAAAAGTGGGGGAAATCAAGAGCCTCAATACAAGGTTTCAAATTCGTTAATGAAAACCTTGTAATTTATATTTAGAAGAAAAATTCCTAATAACGGCTGGAAAACTTGAAAAAGATTGCAAAAATACATGTAAATAAGCAAGAAATCATAAGGAGAGGAATAAGGGAAATTGAGGAAAGATTTATCAGATGCTTTTATCAAAAACAAATCAAAATGATTATGTTCATGAATAACCCTAATTATTAATCCCGTTATCCAAGACGGGAATTTAGGATCTTTTGACTTAAAAATAGATACTTCTTCTGCAATTTTTTTTTACATATTGTTGTGGTCCTCTTCCCTTAGTCCCCTTACGCATCGCATGCGTCAAAGTTTCCAATGGGGACATAAAACTTCCCTCGCGAATATATATATAATTCTAAGCCAGTTGACGACACCAGCCACAGCGGCCTGCATTCTGTCCCAGTAGGAAAACGAGCCATGGATGAAGACGGTATCAAATAATTTTATCGGAAGACGATAAAAATCGCTAGGATCAATGACAGGGTAATGCAAAAAGTAAGGTAACGCATTCTATAAATGACAGAGTAATGCAGAGGGTATTATATCACAGAAATTTGCGTTTTCTTGTTTGTTTGGGTTTGTTTCTCAATGCTGAGAGAAAACTACACAGTGGAGTGTCAGCAAAAATTTAATACCTAACTTGAACCTTACTTTTGCTCCTACACAGGGTGGTGTGATTAATCAATACGCGGAATACCAATCGATTCCTTTAACTGTCCCGATCAATGTTTGTTCGGAGTTCCCCCCTCCCCCCTCTGTAAACTCACTCTTTGCCCATCAAAATGGCGACAAGAGATTTCATATCGTTTGACCCTGTGAAATCCTTATAACTCCTCGCAAACGAACCTTAGGATAATGACCGAGGATTCACTTGAAAGACAATACTTGTGGCTTTCCACTTTGGTTATTTTGTTAGGATTCGTGCTTATGATCTTTCAATGGTGATGTGGGAAAAGAAGACTATTTTTTGTAACGATCGCAGACTTTCACAATGTATACCTGTGTGTTAAATATCGCGTTTTTTAGATCTAGGAAATACCTCTCGCCTCACTGGTTTCCCGGCGGTTGTATATTTAAAACATATAACATTGTCGAAGATTGCTAGATACGAGCTTGTCGTTCTAATTTGTGGCCATGTTAGACCAACAATGAAGACCTTTCTTTAGAGTTGCAACGACATCTAAGATGGATTAGACAACCTTCCTTTGACTAGTTTTTTTTTCATTTCCCTCCAGCAATTTGCTTCATATTTCTACCCTTTTATGACAACAAACATGTGTAGCCAATTTATACGCCAGTGTATTTTTTGAAATATCCAGTAGCCTTTTCTTTTCTTTTTTGGATTGAAGTGAGGTATTACCCGTAAAATCAGATATTATGGTCTGTTCGGAATTTGTATTCGATAGTCCAATTCAGTCAGCAGTTGTATCATATTTTGCTCTTTAAACTTCCTATTCACATAATAATACTGGTCCATTTTTAATTTTACTTTTACGAGGATTAAACGATATTTTGCCGATCAAGTTTTTTAGGGCTATTTTTATGTTATGCCTTCGTTCATTGTTATAAACTCCCTTCAATCTTTCCATAAAAGGAATCCTTGCATTCATTGCTCTCCTCCTCCATTTCATATGCAGATTAATACCAACATCAAATTTGTGCCAAATTTGTGGATACATAAATAAAACTATTGTACAGTCCACAAATGGCGGGGTACGCTAGTATACATTTCCATAGCCATCTGTATAAACAAGAATGTAAAAATATTTCGCACTGACGGTAAAGATGAAATAAAAGTGGCCACAAAATCTACCTTTTTGGTACTTCGCAATGTTGTATCCTACCTGACAAAGAATACTTTTTGATATCACTGAACTGAACCTAGTTTACTAAAAAAACTTCTACTGAGACGTAAGAAATTCTTAAAGTATTACATAAACAATGAACCCACGATATGGTACCTCTAGTCATTTTTAGCTACAGTTCTAGCTGTCTGACTGTGTTTATATTAGAAACAATTAAAAGAGAAGTAAAAGAGGGAAAATCACTGTGTTGGTCACAAAATTGAATATCTTAATTTGTTATTCGGCCTATTATGTTACATTTCAGGTAATAAAACCGTTAGAGGCGTTATTGTACGTAAACAAGTTCTCAGACACTTATTACTTACAGCTCCATTAAGTATGTCTTCCTGAATTTTTATGGTGGATTTCTCATGGGTTTCTCTCTCAAACAATACACAACAACACAGAAGGTCAAAAATAATCGACTTCCCTCAAGTGCCTTGAATCACCATAATGGGTAAGAAGAAAACAGCATTTTGGGACTTTATTAAAAATCTTCCCCATTATTTCCGCATGATACTCCTTGGTGATGCTTCTTAGGATTGCCTACCACTCCACTTCGTGTTTGTAAAAGCAATCACATTTTGATATAAAATTCCATTAGGAGACTTTAAACTTGGAAAATTCTTGGTTTTTGGAGAAATACGTACCCTGCTCAAACCGCCGCCTTTCTCACCTTTCGTCCTTTTGTATTCTTGAGCTGCAGAGCATGCGAATCGCGAATTCTGACGGTAACCATTGCAAGAACTCATAGAAATGATATTTTTTCTTTTTATAAACCGTATGAAATTGTAATCCAATAACTGTGCATTGTTAGTTTCTGAACGGCCACCCTACCACCACGGACAGCCCTAACTTTAATAACTCGCGACATTTCAAGGCGATTTAATTAAAACCATTTTCTTGTGGTGTAATATCAACGACCAGAGACGGCTCCGGTTGCCGTTTGAGTGCAGAGGACATGTCACCCGAGGGGAGTAGTAACTCCATCAAGCTCTATGAAAATGACCAGGGAAAATTTATTTCTTCTTGCAATAAATCCCTGCAATGAGGAATTTATGCAAATTAATGAAGTAAAACGTAAATGTGGAGTGATACGCTTGTAAAACGTGTCTTTCAGAAGAAATTTTCAACCTCGTTGAGAGTGGCATACATTTCCATTCTTGAATACTTTAATAGATTCGCGGCTAATCCAAAGGGAAGCACTTAATATGGAAAATTGAATTTTAAAGAAGCCAACCAACGTCACAGGTGTCAATATATTTTTTTTAATCTATCAAATTGATTTAAATCGGTGAATACGATACAATACAACACAACAGATGAACACATCCAAACCATACCATAGGTCATAAAATAGTGCCAGAACTAGAAAGTTGAGAGGAGTTTTGTCTCTGGATATCAGATTGAGGATCCTCTCATCTTCAGGTTTATTCTTTGGCCGATTGGTGCTGAGAGATCTTGGGAATTCCCCCATATTGTTCGAAAATTGGGATATAAGGGGAACAAATGTAGATAGAAAATGTCGTCAGGTTAACTTCCAAGTAATTAAAAAATTTGTCTATATAGATTTGTATTACTATCCTCTACCTCTATGAATGTGGTATCATAATGGACCATTTTCCAGGCCTAAGTGTGAGATGTTAGGTGGCCGCCGCTCTAGGTTAGACTAGGTCTAATACAAATAACATACAAAGCCACCATCCAGATCCACAACTAGTGATGGGAAGAACACATTCGATCAAAGTAAACTTTATTTTAAGTAACCTATACATAAGAACAATTCCCAGGACACTTAAATACTTTTAATATTTCCCAGTTTTCAAAAGTAGTTTGGGTAGATAAGCATTTTTCATTACGTAATTTGGGTAGATAAGCATTTGTCGTACACCTGGGAAGCTCACAAAATTACTATGATTATATAAAGAGTGAACAATAAGCAGTAGGTCCTTACTGCATGGAAATTGAACCAGAAATTCCCAGTAGCTATAAAGTTCGAATGATCAAAAAAACTAGAGAGGGGAGGATACACATAAAACGATGAACCAATAATCCTGAATGCGTAAATTCCAGGGAAAAATTTTTATGTATTTTCATGTGATTACCAGAAAACGAGGAAAAATTTTATCAAATCAATCGCAGCATGAGATCACATAGAAAGCTTCCAAATGTTGTCCCATGGATAGCTTTTATGGGCAGGAAAATTTTTATGATGCTGCGTCACTATAGGGCCGGGTGCAAAAAAGAGGTCAGCAAACGACACCAGAGAACAACCCATGCATTACCATAGGCTTGAGAGCCTTATCGCTGCAAACAAATGAACCTATCTGTCCATGCCAAGAAACTTATTGATGGAGGAAAGTTGGCGCCACTAACTTCATGCCCACGGCCAACCCCATAGTACTTTTCCAATCCCGAGAAATGTTATGGTCATCAGTAAAATCCTTGAATTGGAATTTTCCCACTAATTCAAGTAAGTTAAGTTGCAATTTTTCTTTTTGCTCTGGAACTTCTCTGTTCTTTGTGCATTGGTTTTGTTCATTTTCCAGAGCAAAAACAAAATTGCTGTGCTGTATACCATTGGAGACTAACTAGGGTCGTTCTAAAGTATCTACCCCGTATCGAAACGCTTTACAGACATTTTCTGCGGATGATGACCTTTTCCGAGAAGTGAATCCTCCCTTTTATAAGAACTTCAGTTTCTGTTACAATTCTGGAGAAAAGGAGGAACACGCGTCTTCTTCTGCTGTGTCTCTGCACGCAATTATGCCAGCCACGCTTTTACTTATTTAGGAATATTGAATTTCCTGAGATATTTTCAATTGATTTTGTGGCATTTTTAATGAACTTTCGCAGTAGCGGCAGACCTTAAAAGACATCAATCTTAAAAATGGATTCTCGATATTGGAGTGAATTTCCCAGAAATTTTATGTAATTTAATTACATTCCGCATTTGGTAAATACACTTATATTTGCACAAGCAGAAATCTGTAAGAGACAGCTTCTAATTTTAGTCCCTGCAGAATCAGAAACCGATTGGGTCCACTCATAATTTCTCTAGTCAGAAGCATCTGAAAAACAGACGTTGTAGACGGTTCAAATTTATTTTTAATATCTTCGGAGAAACTTTCAGTAAAAATTTGAATTTATTGCCTTACAGACTCACACCTCTTTGGACTTACCCCAAAAATTTACACACGCTTTTCCACTTGTTTCCCATTGACAGCCAATTTAATTTGTGACAAAAAGTTATTCAACAAAAACGCACATTACTAATGTGGGAAACAAATTGAAATTGTTTTTAATACACTTTTAGATACATATTTTAACATATTGTGTATTTGCGAAATTCGTAATTAAATTACAGCCACCGAATTTCATTAGGATTTTATATTTATATAGAATATGAATGGATAAACTATTTTTAGCTTTACTAGAATAATAATAATCAGTGGTTTAATTGAGCCATCAAGGGTCATGGAAACTCATTTCTTCTTTTTTACACATTTTGAACCACTATTTATTGAAATATCTATTGTTTTTATTCTGTTCACATTAGAGAAAATTCTAACATTGATGAACGCCGATGGAGTTCGAATCTTGGACTCATGAGTCCTGCTTATTTTACCATCAAAGTTTCAAGGAGCTCAAGGAGGAGGTGATAGAACTCACTTGTTGGGAAGATAATAAAACAGGAAATTCAAAAAAAAAAACAAATATGCTATTTACATAAATTTTATGTCTCCAGTGATACCAAGCAGATAAATTTTCTCCTTTGCTTTGGACGGAACATTTTGTTAGAAATATTTTAGTTTTAGATTGATGCCGCTGTGATAATCAGAAAAAAGAGATATTAACATAATATGAAGGTGACCTTCATCAGAAATGAGAATTTAATAATGACCCTGTAACTCGGAAACGTTTGACCCGTCCTTATATTAAAGTTTTAGTTTTCACTCAGCTAGGAAAATGCTCACCCCCTTTCTCCATCAAAGGAAACACTCTGTATCATAAATCCATGCAGGCTCTTAGATATCTCCGAGACAGAATTCTTGCTGATATCATAGAAATGCTAGTAAAAATGATTGACGTACAGTACAGTACGAAATGGAAATTTACACCAATCCACGTGACAAGGTGATTTTTAGGAAATCACGTTTAAATTTTTTTGTGGTTTTTTGTCTTTTTTTTGTTGTAGTAAAACATTAAAATTTTGCATTTACCATTAATCTGCAATGCCTGTACCATAGAGGCAACCTTCCTCTATCTCAAATAAGGCATTTTCAAGCAAAGCTTCTTTACGAGCCGCAGTACGAGCTTCTTTACTCGCGTTGGACGCTCGCCACTCCGAGCGGTAGTGCCAATAAGGATACCTACGACATTCGTTTTTTATAGAATGCCCAGAAAGCCGTTGTTGAAAATGACTGTGGCTAAATTAGTGGCAATTTCGGCTACATTTTTATTAGAAAAATATGCTTTGGAGAAAACGTCGAAATCAACGAATTTAAAGATTTTTTATTATTTTGTGAGTTTGCACCGAGACATCTTTTGAGTAAATTGTCATTAGATAAATCTTGATATATAGTTTTCATAGCCGCCTGCACTTTTTTTCATTCAGTGGTGGATCATGTGTGTAAGTTTCGAGTGTCCCATTTTCCGTGGCCCTTTTCCAACCGAACCAACTCTCACAACATAATCCTGCCGAGGTTCGTCATCCGTCGAAATCTGATGATAAAAGGTAGCCCGTAAGGTATTTCGCATGTCCTCCTTATCGTGTGCATTCCTCCTGATGGCCAAACCATAACATTTTGTTAGATTCCATATCAGTTTATCCGTGAGTTTTTCGAGCCCTCAACATTCGTTGAGTGGAGGGAGAGACATGAATGAAGTTGGTACTCAAATCAAACCTAATTAATTATCTGTAAAACAAGACCTACTATGTTTCCCATGAGTATTTTCCGAATCGAACGCAAGCTTGCTTTGTTAGGAGCACTACATTTTACCTACGAAAAGGGGAACGAAAAGAGTTTTGGACAGAGACTCCATAATATCAATCTTCTGCATCTTTTTACAATTTTTTATGTTATTATTGTATTATAAGTTTTTATTATGTAAATCTGCCAACGAACTTCACTGCAAAACTCCTCTTGCCAATATGCCAAAAGGAAATCAAGTAACTTCAATTAATTAAATGCGGCCAGAGCCTAATTCATACCAAAGAATAAAATTATTTAAAATCTTCTCAAGAAAAGGACATTTTCGCAAACAAACAAGAAATGAGTACTCTAG
>QYTT01088375.1:19288-30306 GCA_006980735.1 Dasypogon diadema | reverse complement strand
ATTCGTTTTTTATAGAATGCCCAGAAAGCCGTTGTTGAAAATGACTGTGGCTAAATTAGTGGCAATTTCGGCTACATTTTTATTAGAAAAATATGCTTTGGAGAAAACGTCGAAATCAACGAATTTAAAGATTTTTTATTATTTTGTGAGTTTGCACCGAGTCATCTTTCGAGTAAATTGTCATTAGATAAATCTTGACATATTGTTTTCATAGCCACCTGCACTTTTTTTATCCAGTAGTGGATCATGTGTGTAAGTTTGGAGTGTCCCATTTTCCGTGGCCTTTTTCCAACCGAACCAACTCTCACAACAATAATCCTGCCGAGGTTCGTCATCTGTGGAAATCTTGTGATAAAAGGTGGCCCACACGGTATTTCACATGTCCTCCTTATCGTGTGCATTTTTCCTGATGGCCAAACCATCAATATCAGTTTATCCGTGAGTCCTTTTCCACCAAGATCTTTTGTTTTTGTTTTTACTTCTCGAAATCTTTTCAACGTGTCCGACGCATTCGAAAAAAAAAAACAAATTAGTTACTTTTTTAAGCCGATATATCTGGAAAAGGATAACATAATTCTGCATTTTTGAGAGACAACGTTCGTTGAGTGGAGGCTTAGACATGAATGAAGTTGGCACTCAAATAAAGCTTAATTAATTATCTGTAAAACAAGACCTATTACGTTTCCGTACCCCCTCACCCCCTCCATCATACAACTTCTTTTAAAATGCCCCAAGGAATCACCCATTAAAGGATTCTGCATCTCAAACCGGGACACCCTGTATATAAAATAAAAAGCCTTCAGAAGCTTTTGCTGGACACTGTTTTTATGACTCAACGTCCTGGAATAGATACGTTTCGTTGGGCTGTATAACGTAATCATGAGCATTTTCCGAATCGAACGCAAGCTTGCTTTGCTAGGAGCACTACATTTTACCTACGAAAAGGGGAACGGAAAGAGTTTTGGACAGAGACTCCATAATATCAATCTTCTGCATCTTTTTACAATTTTTTATGTTATTATTGTGTTATAGGTTTTTATTATGTAAATCTGCCAACGAACTTCACTGCTACAATGCTATTGGTGCAAAACTCCTCTTGCCAATATGCCAAAAGGAAATCAACTAACTTCAATTAATTAAATGCGGCCAGAGCCTAATTCATACCAAAGAATAAAATTATTTAAAATCTTCTCAAGAAGAGGAAATTTTCGCAAACAAACAAGAAATGAGTACTCTAGTAAAAATTAGGGCACCGCATGAAAAATGATTAGCAACAGCTACCTTTTCACATTGGATCCCATAATCACGTCTACGGCATAAAATCGTCTGGGAGTCAAATATCGATTGCATTGAATCTAACTTATTCCAGACAGGGGCAAACATGAAATAGTTCCATTAACTGGCTCTAACTTGTCTCTAAAGTGAAAATAAGTTTACGGCACGCACCCCACACCGCAGTACTATCAATTTACCCGGTATCTTCAGATTCACGGTGAAATGACACCATAATTGCGCACCTCTTCCACGCATTAATCAGGTGCAAAACGTGCAATCAAGATTTATAGTTGCCCACGAGCAAACGTCATAGTCTAGCTCTAGCCTCTAAACAACCATCCAATTTCACTTTTGATGTCGAGGTGGTTTATTCTAGTCCCAATCAATAGAAGTGCCAAGTCAAAGTCTATTTCTGGACCGAAGATGAGATGCGCGACTGATGAGCTATCAAATCAGTGGCATTTATCATTTCAAGCTTCTGGAAATGGAAACATTCCGTTGAATGATTTTCGGAAATCAGCTGTGGGAGGCATTTTAAAAATGGGCTAGATCAATGCGAATAGACGCCGTGTGTCCATTCGCAGTTTACTATAAAGTTCGGGGTCCTGTGTAAAAATAGTTCAGGTTGCTTGCTTGTTTCATTCAGTTGCTCAAAGAGTAGCCTCTGTATTAGCATAGGTCGACCCGAGCTGATCTAATTAACTAGAGAGGGCTTGGAATGGGACAGGTGCTCATATTTGATGACAGTTCAATGTCTCTTTTGGAGGCCAACAAGTGTTGCTGGAAATACATTTTACCAGATATTCGAAGCAGTCGTGGTGCCTTTATGGGGAACACAAGCTGATTTCCCTGGAAGGATGAATAACGTTGAACTTTTGATGTTTTATTTAAAGCTTCGGATGACGTACCAGACAAAAATGTATTTTCGAAAATGTATATCAGAACAGAAAGGGATGAAAACTGCTTTGTGTAAAAGCTGGTAAAAATAACTATTAAAAACAATCATATAGCAAAGAATCTTCGAGCAGTTTTCATATTTTATATTGTAGAATAATTTTGCAATTGTTGTCTTCTAGGCTCCTAGCATTGCTCAAGGAAAGGAAGTCTAGATGAAAGGAGTTCTAAGTCATATTACGAATGCACATTCCATATTCAATACTAGTGGCTTATGAAATTTAATAACAAGTTTCCAAGCTTGTTTCAACTGCAAGTTATTTCACAAGATGCACACATCTTGAATTTTGTAGTCTTGCAGTTTTATAAAAAATTTCCAAATATAAAATATGTTATCTCACTGAAATTAAAAACAAGCACTCACTACAAAGCTGCTTGTTTTCACAATATTAATTTTCCAGAAATATCTGAGAGGAAAAGGTTAAATTCCTTGATCGGTACGAACCCTTAAGAGCTCAGTAAGATGTCCTTAAGTCACGAGTGCTGTTTTTGCTATTATTACCTAACTCACTTTGGTCCAGGACAAAATCCTCCGTACCACCCACATTGTGTTAGTTAAGTGTACTCGTTGAACCCAATTCATGTAACTACACAATTTCAGTGAATATGCAGAATGTCTTAAAAAGCGATTACGTTGTCTACAAAACGCTTTAAATAAAAATTACTGAAATTCTACGAAGCGTCATGATGTTGTTTTTAGAAGCAATTATTGACCGAATGAAAAACGTGGTATAAGGCCCGATGCACACGAGCGGCATTCTACCGCGCGACACTCTGCGGCATTTGTTCGTGCCGGCAATAGAATAATGTTTTTAAACTGGGATAAATTAAGTTGAGATATTAAGCAGATATTAAATTGATATATTAAATTGAAATATTAAAAACGTAACTCTACGAACTGCACGAAGAAATGTCGCAGAGTGTCGCGCGGCAGAATGCCGCTCGTGTAGAAAATATGACAATCTATCGACAAGCTAAGGAACAAGTTTTAGGAATAGAAAGAGGAACACTCAGATAGTTGGTTTCTCTGACTACTGCGCACGGGAGCTTTGGACATCATTTCGAAGGGATAAGAATCTTAGAGGAGAATACTATGCTTGGGAACTACTGAGACGGCGGAGCACATTGTGTACGACTGCTCGACCTTGGCGAGGAGGAAAATGGCTGACAGATTATATCCCATGGTAACCTATAAACAATTGCTCGAAGTAACAAGAAACGTCGAGGTTAGGAAATTGTTTAGAGACCCTCCGACACAAACTAGCTAAGACGATAGCTTATGTTGCAATTCGTGGTTTTTGTTCCAAAATACACATTTTTGTTTATATATATATATATATATATATATATATATTATGAATATTTCTTAACACAGTCATAAAACCAAGAATCCACTTATTTTATCGTTGACTGCCAAACTTTAGTCACTGAGAGTAACTCTCGATCGATCACTTTCTTTACAATTGCATGCAAATTTTTAAAAATCCCATCGCACAGATACAGATTTCATGATATGTTCACCGGAAGCAAGCTTTTCCGAGTTCGTTTAAAAAAAACCCCCTGCAAGCAATAAATTTCATGTCACTGACGTTATCAAGGTTTACGAAACAGTCCCAATCCCTTATTTGCAGGAAACAGCCTTCTTACAGTGAGGGTTATGTGTCTATTAAAAGTTTAATTAAAGTTTCCGGCCCACCTACGCATTGGGCAGGTAGAACCATGCTAAGTGGAATTAAATTTACTTTTAATGACTGAATGGAAAATAATCTGCATTTTTTCAGTTTTTACATATAGGAATCGTGCCGCGATTGCGACAATATCGATTTCATCCGGAAGTCGTATATTCATATGAACTTTGGTATTAAAGAGCTATTAAGGATTCCAATGCCGGAAGCAGCATCAGGAAATTAAATCAGAAGATAAAAGTTGATTTGAGAAAAAAATCCAATGATTTGTCGTCCTTATCTCTCAGAAATCGATTTCGTCGTGATAGTGAGTTCCTTTTCTCAACTGAAGCTGTTCATTAGAAATGCAAATAAGTGGGGCAAATATACCATCCACAATCAGATCTCAGGGCAACACTACTCCAGGCATTATGAAGTTTTCCCAAGGATCTGGCCTAGATAAGTACCAAAAAGTCATTCCTTTTATGGCTTTATCATATTTATATTGGAATCTGTGGATTACTACTATTGTATGCAACGCAACATCCTCCAATTTAAATTCGACATTAATTTTCAATTGCTGGAGGAAGGCATGAAGAGTATAAAATATAAGGGGATTTTGTTCTCCAGAAAAGTCATCTTAAAAATAAAAGAAATGAAAAGGTAGTAAGAAAGCGGTTTTTGCATATTCCGACGTTTCATTTATTGCACACGGAAGCAATAGTACATCGGCAAGTGGTGCATAATACAAGAAAATTTCCCCTAACGTCTTGTTTATACGAGAATCATATATTATTCATATTTTAATTCCTTTCATTTTCATGGACGGGATTTTATAGGTTTTTTTTTATATGAACGCTCCGGGCTTTATCTCTGCTTTGAAGTTGTTGAAAGTGATGATAGCACTCCCTCTGGTAATAAACCTGGAAAGTCTTCTACAAATCTCCTTGTATCCCGTTTAACCTTGACCAGGATTTTATTATTATAGTCACATTGTATTCAAGGATGATGTTTAAGATGGCTTTAACTGTTTACCAAGTGTGGATCCTGGTATTACTTCAGTGTTCAGTAAAAGATACGAATACTGAAGAAATGGTCAATATCTTTTTGTTATTGCAACAAAGTAAGCGCGCAATTCCATTTAACTTATTGTTATAACACTTTAGGGGAATTTATAATGAAATGTAACAAATATACATTGAAATATTAATCGCAATTGTAATTCAATGAGAGATGTAGGGTCTCGCATGCTTAAGTTTTAAAACTCTACTAGAAATCTACCAGTAACTGAAGGATTCCAGATAGTCGTGAATAAATACTGTAAATTAACTATGTGTGTCTGTAGGTGTAATTATCATGTCACCAAAACTCCTATGCCTAGGATTTATGTAATAAAATGTGATCTTTCTGTTGCAAAAAGGAAAAATTTGATCATTAGTAAGTATTATCTACTGCATTGCTATTTTGCTATATTCTATCAGCTTTGCTATATATTGGACAATCCGGAAACTTGAAATAATTTATGATTCGCCCATTTCCATTTCAATTTGTTTTGAAATAATCAAGCATAGGGCACTCCTGGTATTCTCCGTTGCTGTTGTTTTTTTTTATAAAAAGCAAACGACTTTTTTGTCTATGCTATTATTGATTTAGTTAGAAAGCCTCTTATATATAGAATGGACGCTGCATTAATCAAATAGAGAATGGACGCTGCATTAATCAAATAGAGAATAACTCTGCTTGATACCCGGACGAAACCGAATAAGGTATCGAACTGCATCGTAATGATTCCAATAAAAAGCGATTACTTAAATGCTTCGATAGTGGCCAGGAAGTTTTCATGACTACAGTTTTGTGTTAATCTAAAGAAACAGCAGACATTGTTGGCACATTGTAGCGATTTCTGGGGTTAACCACATTTTATGTTAACTACAATTTTACCATAGATACTTTCACCGAATATACTTTGACGCTGAAGTACTGAATAAATATTTCACCTACCGTAATGCTAGTGCAGATCTAAACATACTCAACCTTCGCGCCAATACCATTAATAGAGAATTTCGGTTTCGTTGGTAAAGAGGTTTTGCGAGGACATTTTGCACCTTGTAAAAACTGAGCGACCGTTTTGCGATGCTGCACAGATGTTAGCAACACCACAAACTCCAAAAGAAATATATTCTACTGATTACAACGTACTATATGAAAGTATTTAAGGTAATTTTATTTCTGACTTAACGTAGACAAAGTAGAGACAACCTCAACAGTTAAGTCGATTCCCGATTCATAATTTACAAAGAAACTTTCTTATGAATTTCGAAGACCCAGTGTCGCCTTACTTTACTACTGCTTACACGTTTCCAAATACATCCAGCGTTCACAGTTTTTATAACTTTCTCAAAGTTCCTTTTTATTCTAGTTACACTCAAATTGTATTACTTTCGGTCTACACAACCAACCTAGCCTCAATTTTACCGTCCACCCATATTTCAAAAGAACATGGAAGAAATACAGCAGTATAAAACTTCTAACCACTGTGCTGCATCTCACCCTATTATACCCCGATTTAGTTATAGGTCTTGCTTTTCACTTATCCACCCTTCCTTCGTCTGCCCCCTCCGATGTCCTGGCAAATGCAGACTGCATACAGTGAAAGCAACGATGCCATCCCAACAGTATGTGTGGTATGATAGCCATAAAAAGGCACACAAGCGCTTATAAAAGTAAACATAACCAACACGATAAGGGTGTTGACTACTCTATGCGGTAGTTTCCAGCCACACAAAACCACCCTGCTGCCTTACTTGGTAGTTAATTTCTTAGAAAAAGGCAAAATAAAATTTCTCTGCAGTTTTATAATGTTGGCACGTCTTGGCGGTTCGACAACAGAACGAACTTTACGCTATGCTCCTCGGCACGGCTTCGTCTGTTCCACCATCCACGTTCCATCCGATGAGTTTACGTGACAAAATGGCCTTCTTTCTTGCGGGGAGAATTACTTCCCATTTTCCTTAATTGCTACTTTAAGCTAATTCTATCATTTCATTTCGTGCTACATACACTCATTCACTATATTATTCCCGGTCTGTGGGGCCTTTCAGATGAAGTAAGCATATCCGTCTGAACTATACTTTTATTTACACGATTTTCTTTTATATTCTAGACCTAGTCTCGATGTGGACCAAAGTCGGATTTTGTCGTATTCGTGGATGTGACTTTCCAAAGGAGTTCGGCAGATTCGCATTCTGGAAACGTACATAGCCCGTCAATTCTAGTTGGCATGTGATTACTTATGTCGAAAATCAGATTCAAGCACGCAAGATAAGAGTCTTTTACGCCGTAAACTCTGTTGGTATCCGTAGGGATAGTAGTACATTTCAAAGAACACATATTGCTCCAGGAGGTATATGTGAATTTCTGAAATCATTTCCATTAATTCCAGATTCATATTTCATACAACCTTCTCAATTCCGAAGATGTCCTTTGACGTCCTAAACAAATAATCGATAGGATGTCTTTCCAGGCTCGAATTCCACCCCACATCTCACAGTCTATTTTCACACATACTGTGAAAGGTAAGCACCTTGCAGAAAATTCCAAAATCTATAAATCAATTCACATCGCCAAAGCCTCGAACCAGTTCAGGAGACTAACCGCACACGTGTTTATAACTGCCTATTAAGTATTGGTGTTGTGCAACGTGAAAAGCACGTGTTACAAATCTGCGAGAATAGCAAAAATTTATGAGAAGGTTTTCATTGGAGTTGCACCCAATTTGCCTGTGATGCCGCTGCAAAATTCATATTGGGTATTTTAAGGATTTTCGCTCTTGATAAATTTATTCTTCAATTTTTCATCTGGAGTGCCGAGCGCGTGTTTTAAGAGTCAATCTTAATATTATATCGGGGAGGTCTGGGATGCAGATACAGATTTCCTTGCTGATTGAGATTAATGTTCCCCACATTTCAATGTTATCCTATTAGCCTCAAAGGAGTTGACTTAAGTCTCAAGTCGCGTGTAAAATTCTAAAACAAACATGGAAATAAATGAAGAGCACAATACCTCACCGGATCCCTGAATGATGAGCCTTGCTTGTTGCTCTCCTGTGCCCTTTAGGCTTAAATCGTTTTCTCTATAACATTTTTAAACGATGCAAAATTTAGGATAATTGCTTATAGAATAAACTGGGAAATAAAAAAATTTAATGTATGTGTAAATAGCTACTGTTTCACAGCACAATCTTAATATTCAAGTGTACTTTGGGTAGGATAAAATCTTACAAAATGGTGCTGTAATCCTTCTGAGAACAGATCTTACCATTGCACATAAATGGGAAAATTAGTTCTGTCTTCAGAAATAGATTTGCTTCATTGCTAATCTCTGATTCTTCTGACAAGGAATTAGGCGAAACAACTTCTAACATAGCATCAAACCATACCATGCACTGCAAGGCTATAACTGGGCGACGACATATTCGATGTAAACATTATTTTTCTTAGTTGAGTTGGTATGACCTAAAGTTAGCGAGTTTTGTGGATAGAAATTTATCTAAATGAAGTGCTGGAAAAAATACAACAAACGCAGAAAACGGCGACCAGCCAAGCAGATCTCACAGACTCACAGTGCGAATCGCGAGGTACGAGAAAGCCACGCGCTATCCAAAAACCAACAAGGAAAAGATTTGATACATAGGGACTTAATTGATGCGAAAATAATGATATTAAAATATCATAAGTAGGTAATCTAAAATCGTGCTTTGAAAGCAGAATATGGGAAATATGTAGGAGCAAAAATAACTATATACAATCCATACGACTGCTTTGAATTAACTAATCTAATAGTTCCGGAATTGCGCTTTTTAACGTATAAATCCCAAAAGAACGTTCGGAAGAGTTGCTTATCGGCAATTTTATGTTATGTTATTGATATTTCGATCACAGTACATTATAAATTTCTATGCTTAAAACGCAAATCATACAGAATAACATCAAATTTATTTATTTTATTGGCAATTCAGAAAAAGCTTTGGAAAAGCCCAACAAAGTTTAATTGATCTGTACGAACTAGATAGATATATATTTCTACGTTTATTAACAAGAAAATGCTTGAGAAAAATTGTCTGCTTCATTTGGTTCTTCATAAAACATTCTCGTTGCCCTACATCTCTGGTTTTCTTAAGGTATTGAAAAAGAAAATTGGGAAATTTTAACCTGACAAATGTTGCAAGTTGTTGACGTGTTTCTTTTGATTCCTACTTGAGTTTTATGCTAGAAAAGGACATTCTATTATAGTTTCATCAATACTTTTCGACACTTCTACGTACTATTCACCAGGATCGGATCCTGTACTTTAAATTTGGTAATAGGTCTCGAGTTAAAACGCTGTTACGGTATCACGCGCGCTTCCAGTTTTATTGTAATAATGCCTAAAATAATTCTTTTTTAAAGAAAGGAAGCGTATATTGTTTAACGATTCAATCAAATTCGTGAAAAGTTTGGTATATTGCATTCATAGCAGCTGCAGGTAAATAGAAATGCTCATGTTTGTATTATTTCTTTATTTCTTTGAATTTGTGAAATTCTCACCATATATTCCCTTCTTGAAGGCGTAAGTGATGGGAGTCCACATTCTTTTCTGGATGTGATCCGCACACGGCACATCCCAATTTCTGTACTAATCACTCACTACCATATGGATCATTTGCATCAATTTTATCAAAGCAAACAACAAAAAAAGTATTAAAACATCTCTGACCAAAGCTGCAAAAAAAAATACCCAAAATTTATCTACTTTATATGGAACATATATATTGCACGTGTTTTTAGTGTCGGTTACCAAAATATTGGATACAGATCAGTTTTCAAGATATTTTTTCTTAAAGTCTAAATAGTAGAGAGTTAAAAAAAAGTTTAAGGGCTCTTACAAATGAAAAGAATATATCATTTCTTCCTCCTGCATATGGTTCTTCTCAAACAATTGATGTGGCTGGCCTTCCTTAGTTTAGAGGTGTTTTTGAGATTTTTATATGGTACGCTATGTCGTGAAACAAATTTAGGCCTCAACAAGTCACGACGTAATTGAAATTCAGGGCTCAAATTTCCGGATCGAAATTTCTGTAACTATCTGCATACCTGGCATATCCTGACAACTCTCTCATTTTCCAAATAAAAATAACAAAATGCAATTTTATAAGTTGCATTTTGGAATCCTCCAAAATTCTTTTCACTTAATTTTTACTGGTGAAATTTTTAAATATTTTCGTTACACAGTCCTCCTTTACAACAGTATTTCTCCTAATCAGTTACCTACGTTATACCAACTACTTATACCAACTAGGGACGTTTCACATTACTTACAAGATATCTGTCTATAAGGTTTTTATTTTCCTTTCTATCTCTAAAATTGTTATTAAAGTAATATCCAAGTAGATTTACATTAACATTATTATCACTGGATATTTGAAATTGTTCTGGGACCGCACAAACTGCATGGGAATATCAAATAATATCATTTGCATTTAAATCCTCCCAGGTATTTGCGCATTTCATACACACAATTTGGTTTTATTCAAATAATGCTAACTAATTTAGTCTCTATCGTTTGCTTTATTGCGCAGCTTTTGTTCCCAGTTTTCAGCTATGGTAGTAGAACATTTTCATGCGTTTTCTATACAGAGCGTACTATACTCATGTTCCCCACGTTTTACTAATCATGGAACAACAATAGCTTCTGGATCAAATAGTATGATATTAAGTTTCAAGTGTATTTGCAGTTTCCGCATATATCCCTTTCGGACATAGTACATACAAATATTATTGATATAGACAAGTATAATAAAAGTCTTCCAAAAGATAAAACGAAATATTTCCATCCCATTGTGAACGCGTGTTTCAAACTCGAAGCATACATGATCTCCTGGACCAAAGGATGTTTCTCCATAAAAAGCACCAAACCACGTGAAAGAGATAATATTTTTCCCGAAAGGAGGGGGATGAAGTAATCTTCGTTATATAGGTCAGTGCCCTCACTCAGTCCAGAAGCTTTAATAACTCTTTTCAGTATTTGTCTAGAAAGGACGATATAAGGTACTGTATCAAAAGTCACAATACTTACTGCTTTCATTTG
>QYTT01088375.1:3599-14898 GCA_006980735.1 Dasypogon diadema | reverse complement strand
CTCTCACTTCCAATCCAATTCACAGCTTTGCTGATGGTAACAGTCTTAATTTCGTAATTTTGTACTCATTTGAATCAATTGCTGACTGTCGTGGTAATGCCACTGGTAATAATCAAGCACGCATGATTGGATCGCTTAACAACGATATTGAGAGAATCCTCACCTGGGACAGGGTGAATTGCGTCGAGTTTAATGTATCCAAAACCCAAAGTTGTCTGATATCTCTTAAACGAACCACAAATCCCCACCATCCCTCTTTGTCAACTGGGGCGAGTGAGCATTTTGAACTCTCCTAACTTGAATATCTTAGGGGTTCAGGTATGAAATAGTTTTAGTTGGTCGAATCACATCTTTGATATTGCAAAGAATGCGATGAAATGCCTGAGATTTCTACAGCGGCGCAAGAAATATTTCACCCTATTTGACCTAGCGCTCATTTGCAAGGCACGTATCGAACCCAGACTTGAGTCCAACTCACATATTTGAACGGACTGCACTATCTGGGTTAGTTAGAGTTCAAAACAAAGCTATAAAGTTCATTGGCGACGAGACGATTACCTCTCAAATCGATTCTCTTGAGTACCGACGCAATGTCGCTTGCCTAACGCTTTTTTATTAATGAACATTGTTCCAAAGAAAATTTCTGGTCTGACTCCTTGTAAATCAATCCCTGCGCATGACACCCTTTGTCCTTGAGACATAACCGAGCAGAACAATGAAATTCCGCGAATGTTCCTTGAGGAGGACAATACCAATGTGGAACAGACTACCATCTTCTGTTTTCCCCCAGGACTATAGACAGCAACTATTCAAGCTGAATGTGTACCGACATCTTTACTCCACATCCTAACTTGCTAACCTCTTGGAGGTGTAAAATAAGTAAACCAAAAGCTAAGTTTATATTTTTTCTGTTATTTCATTGAACTATAGTTTACAGAAATAAATGTATGTGATATGTTGATAACAAAGGTTAATAATCACCCACGAAAAATATTTGAGTGGCTCTGGGCGCTCACACCCCATCCCCCTTTTGTGCGCTAATGGGTATAATAGCCTTTTCTTACTGTAATGGACTCAAAAAAAATTGTCCAAAACTTAATGAAAAAAACACTTTTGACAAAAAAAACAGTACATGTCTCTTTTAAAATATTGTATTTTCCGTGTGCTCTCATTATATTGTATTTTCCGTGTTGTTTTTTTATTATCGACTCTTTCAACAACGAAAATTCGAAGCCCACTGTACATTCAAGCGCAAACATATTAGTTAGACCTTTCATGCAAAAAAGCTACCCCTACGTCGTCGGCAGTAATTTTCCCAATTAATGTGCTTTTTCCTGGAAAAAAGGCGGCCAGCACGAAAGCGCTTCTGTGCACTTTCCACAAAAGTCTCACGCACTCGAAGTGAATACGACAAAACGAAGGCAGAAATTGTCCAACCCATTTTCTTGGTTTTCTTTTCTTTGATCCGCGGTCATTGACGTCACCGTTGCCGGCAATATAAGCAAAAGTCATCTCTGACGCTTTCAGTTTTCAGCTTTGTTGTTTACAATCACTATAGTGAGTGAGTGTCAGTGCGCAAGTGAAAATCATAATACAAAAGGAAACTGTCAGAAACATTTATTCTGTTTCGGAGAAATTTCATGGGAGGAGAAGCAACCACGGAAAACAACCGGTAAAAGTTGGGAAAATTTGAGCTTTTTTGGAGACTATGATAAACTGTATCGTACAAAAGCACCCTTTGCAAAATTATAAAAGGGTGGGTAAACATGTCTCAAACTTTCTGAATAAAATTTTATTACGAGTTTCTTAACATCTTACGAGAGGAACTTGGAACATTGTGGTGTTAGATTTTTTCTTGAAGTTCTTCATGAAAAAGCTATAAAATTCTGGTTTAAATTATTATTTCACTGATTGTCCGTCTAACAATTTTTTTTTTGTTTTGTTCCATTTATTAATATTCACTTATTAATACTTCGGATAAATCAAAAATTAATTTATGAACACTGAGCAACGCATTATATAAATGTGCAATTTGAATGCACTGATTCAAAATTTGTACAAATTCAATTCAACTTTTAAATTACACAATACAACTGAACAAGTTACACAATACAAACTGAATGTATTGACAGACTGTTGATGTGCAAGCTGAATGCACGTAATTCAAAACTGGACTTCTCAACTGATCAGAGTCAGTCCTAAGGCTCCAGATCCTTCCGTGATCTAATGCAAGAGTAGGGGCATCAACAAATAAGATTTCGAGGGATCTCGTCATATTGAACGATTATTGATGGTCATCAGTCATACGATCAAAAGAGTCACCCGATTGGTTAATCGATTGATCAAGGACGATCATCCATTGGTCAGTAGTTGTTGAAACAAAGAGTCAAATATGTGACTTATATATTTTGATCAACAAGCGATATTGATGATCTCACATGAAAGGGCTATTTTGACGTGTCAGCACTTTTGGTTACGTCCCATGTTTACGGTTAGCGCGTCATCTCGAGATATTTATAGTCAAGAAATTTATCAATTTTGAAGCTGGGTCTCCATCAGTTAGAGCTGAATATTATTCTCATTTAGGGGATATTATGGCAAGAGTTCAATTCGAACCAAATTTAGCAGACTTTACCAATGAAATATAACATCGAAGAAATTCTGATGATATTTTAAGAAAATTTTGTAAAAAAAATATAACACAACCCCAATGCACGCACGGCGGTTCCACGCTATAAGTGAAGCGATCATAATTGTTGTGTTATGACTTTAAAACCTTTATTGTCGTATTAATTGCGTATGTTTAGGATAAGTAAAGTACATTTTGAAAGAAAACAATAAATTCAAAGAATAATATATAATTTATTAGTAGAAAAAATAAATGGTGTATGAAACAAGAGATTTTATTATGTAATGGAGTCAAAAAGTACATCCATATCTAATTTTTATTAATAGTATATTTAATATAGGTTACTATAATATAGTTATTGTTATACTCGTCTTGTTTAAATATATATCTATAGCCGTCACTTGACGTGTCGCTACCTCCACTTCGCGGTTTATCAACAATTAAGCCTAATCTCTCCCTAAACTGAACTTGAATGTATATCTCTGTGTAAAAGGAGCTTTATCTATATCTTTTAATCTGCCATCTTTTAAGTGGAAGCCTATACGAAAGATGTAGCGAATCCATGAATGAAGTGGTGATAAGCCAAATTCATATTTATAATCATCAGTTGACTTTTTTAGACAGTCATCTATATTATTTATCTTTTTCGGTGAAACACCACAAATACAGCACCTACTTGAAGCTGTTTCACTAAGAGCACAACAGAACTCCCCTTCAACCACTGTTAATTGTAAGAAATGTTTCTCTATAGCCTGGCGGTCGTTAAATGCTATATATAAGGTTGCAGATTACTAATTTTGTATCTAAATTAGGCCTTTTTCTTGTACAGAAAGTTCAGTCGTCTCTTTTGAAAACTTCAAACGAATGGGTTTACAAAATCGAATCGAAGAGGGTCGTGGATTATTTCAAATCGGTAGTGCCTGACGTACAAATTAATTGAAGAGGAACATACGAAATAACAAGTAAACTACTGTGTCATCTTCGATACTTGAATTTTATTCATAGTCCCTATGCCCCGTAATACCATCAAAACCCAATTTTTCCTACTAAACCATATTATCTAAGAATACAAGAGAAATATTGACGAAAAATAGTTTCAGTTCTATTTCGATGAACACCACTTTTTCGCATCTAATACTTTTTTGTAAAATGGCAAAACATCAGAAGATATATGAGAATTCACAGAGTTTTTAATTAATAGAGGTATTTAATAAAGTATTGACAGCAGCACCATCTGCTTTGAACAACTGAACTACCCATCTACGGTATGACCGTTGACTACATTTCGAATAATCCTTTCTAGATCGCCCGGCTGCTGATGTTGATGCTTCTGCTTCTGGAACTTCTTTTGTGGTGCCACATGCTGATATTACTTCTCGACAGGTAACATTCCTCTAAGACATTCAATCAATCTGAATATTTTTCCATAAACCTCAACTTCATACGGTTACTCTTCTTCCAATATTCCGCTAATTTTTTACTAATGTAGCTAACATAATTTTAAAAATTATCAAAATTTTCATTTTCAATGTTGAGCAAGGACCCGATCAGCACATGTAATACGTGGTGAGTCTTCTCCACGTAACTCCCTCCCTTATTCAGTTCGATGTCAAACAAGTACTGCCTCGTAAGTACCTAAAAACAAAGTTGTTTGAAAATCGGTTAGTAAACATAGGATACTGGAGGGCAAACAGGACAAAAAAGCTTATAAGAAGAACAGAGGCAGTTAACGTGCATACCTTCTTCTTTGAATTGCATTACAAAATAATCACAAAACTTCCGAAAATCAAAGGAGAATTAAAAGGGTTACCTATAACACACTAATAATTTAGTTACAAATTTACGACAATATGATCACTTCGGATGACGAAAAAGAAATGTTCCGTCTAATTAGTGGGATTTATTTTAATGCCTTAGAAAGTCTAGGGCATAAATCTTACGAGGAGGTTGAAAAACTCCTAATTTTCTTTTTAAAACGTTACCTTTAACTCTCCGATAATACCCCTTCGTACGCGTTAATGCTAGAAACAAGTCTCTCACTGCTTCTCAATAGCTAAAGATGCATTTTTCGTATCTAATAAAAGTTAAAAGATACTCGCCGTCCAAATTTTCGCATATCATTTTCAAATTTATTATAGAGCAGAATATTGCTTGGCATCAAAATCTGCAACGACTAGCCGGAAGCTGTAATATTTTAATCTCTCTTTGGGAGAAAAGCGATAATTTGCTAAGTAATGCGCTAAGTGTTCAGCGCATCGACTCGGATATGCACAGAGATTTCGATCATACACCAAAAAATTCTAGCAGCAGATTTTCATACTCTACGATGAACTGTGATTTATTAGCTGAAGGAATAAAGTTATTTCACGGATGACTTTAATCGTAAAACAATATCAGCAATATTTCTAGTGGAAGCTTAGAGTGCAGCCTTTGTAATATGAAGGCCAGAGAAGATACTCTCTGTTTTGTGGGAAAATGCCCAATCCTAATGGAAATTCGACGATTTGATTTAAAGAGAAGCCGATTAACACTGCTGGAAAGATGTGTAGAATTGATGAAATACATACTTCGAAGTTAATCACCTAATTCACGATCGTCAACATGGTTTCCGTGCCAAGCTCAAATAGTGATTTGATGACTTTACTTACGGAGCACTGGCATGGATGATTTCCACAATTTTGGCAAGTCAGAGTTGGTTGCACTTAATATCTCGAAAGATTTCGACAGAGTCTGGCACTTGCTTATTTAGCCAAACTTCCAGCATTTAGTCTGCACCAATGTCTTCTCATTTGAGTTAATTTGGACGGTATTATCTCCAGCTCTTACAACATCAATGTTTGTATACCACAAGATTCCATTTTTGTTGCTACTCATTTCCTACTTTTCATCACATCAATGACCTGTTATTTCTCACTTCCGATCCAGCTCATAAATTTGCTAACAACAGTTCTCTTGATTTCGTGCATTTAGTTAAATGAATTGCTGACTGTCGTGGAGATGCTACTGATATTATTTAACGCACATGTGATTTGATCATTTAATGACAATATTAGTAAAATTCTGCCATAGACTAGGGAATCCCGTCGAATCTAATGCATACAAAGTCCAAAGCTGTCTCATATGTCGAACCCCAAATCCCTTCAATCTCTCTTTGTCAATTTAAACATCTTAGGGGCCTAAGTGTTAAATAATTTTAGTTAGATGGATCACATCTTAACTATTGAAAACCATGCAGTGTCGCTACTTTAATGGGCATTGTTGTTACAAAAGTGATACTACTGATACTTCTGTATCGAATCGCCTTCACTCTTTCGTCTTTGACAAAACTTAGAAGTACAGTGAAATTCCATGACTCCTACCTGAACAGAAATGTCTGAATATGGAACAACAGTCCACTACCTGCTGCGCTCCGTTTAGACTGTCGATCGCAATTTCTTGGTAAAGTAAACAAATCACAAATACGGTTCATAAATTAAATATTTATCGTCCATTTATGTTACAAAATATAAAAACAGTACAAAAATCTCATCTCGCATAACATCACATTATCACTTAAACTTAACCTAACCCTAACATACAACATTTCATGTATTAACGTATAAATATTGTAGCTAACAGGAAAAACTATTTGAGAGCAAGAAAGGGCCTCATAACAGGCATAGAAGAAGGGGAGGGTCTGCTAAATATAAGGAAACTCCTGACAACTAATCAAATCTTTTTTAAGTATCCATTCAACACAACATTTCTGGACTATTCCTATGAATATGTAAAACAATCTTTAACTAATGTTACGGTTCATGTAATTCTACTGCTTCAAGTTAAAGAGCTACGTTACATGCGAACGCAGTTGCCATTTGCCACCAATGTCGTTGTACTTTGATTGTTTTTTGTGCAATGTCTGTCCACATACGATAGGTAATAATAAGTCCTGGTAGTAATATGAAATGAAGGTATTTCCCCGTTTTGGAAGAAGAGTAGACTTTGCATTCTCTTCCCCTTCTACAGAAGTTTGATCTTACTTAAAGTTTTGCCACTCAGATCAATCACTTTCTTCAGTCTTGGCCGACTTTGTCTATCACTGACGGATGAAGATTCTATTCCTGCTGTATTTTCTTGCTTGATGGGTGATTCTGAGTCGTTGATATGAGTCCGTATTGCAATCTTCTTCATATTAGTAGTGAAAAAGACCTGCAAAAAACAAAATTCAGTATTCAGTATTGAGAATTGTAAAAACTAGATAGTCTAATTTATTTGGTTTTAGGGTCGATTCACATTAAGCGTTAACGAATAGTTCATATTTTTATGTTGTTGTTTTTTTTTGTAATGATTTCAAGAGGTAGTTCATCTCCCTCATTGTGTACGAGTAGCACCTACATTTTTACTATACTTTACAGAAACAATACGTGCACCCGTGTGAATACGAATAAATAACAATGGAAAATCTCATTGAAAACATTTCAGTCAAAAAATCAAGGGCGATAGTCGTGATTTTTTAAAATGCTTTGTTGACTTCAATCTATAAAGACAATATTCTACTTTTTTCGCTTATTTCATTGTACAATGATCCCTAGAAAAATTTTTAAACTTGAAATTTTTGATTACATTAAAACCGACACTTAATCCAAAACTTTTAGTATTTTATTTCCTTTTAAATGGTGCTCACCTTGAATGCTATAACAGCAATCAGTACTAGACTAGTTATCAGGAACACAAGCCCAGGGGGTACTTTGGTCGAATTCAATGCAATTGCCAAGAATAAAAGTTGCAAGTAAATGAAAATAGCACTTCCGTAAACAATGCAAGAAAGCAGATAGTCAGTATTTTTGATCGTTTGCGAGCTAGTCATTGGTATATCTGTTGTGGGGCCATTTGGTTTTGACTTCAAAGTTGATATCTCCCGGAATTTAGCAATTTCTGTCTTGAATTGAGTACAACTCGTGCTTTCCTTCTGCTCCAGTACACCCTCAACATTAGCAGTCCTGTTAGCTTTCAAGAATTTCGGTTCAAGCCTGCCCTTATGATGTTGTAGTCTTTGAATTTTTTCCAAAAGTCTCTGTTCGAAACTTAAACTACCATCTGTCTTCTGGAAAATGTTCGAAAGAGATCTTTAATATGAAAGAAAGATAAATTAATAAAGGTTCTCCACACTTACTTTGTTTGTATCACAGATTTTTTTAGCATATCTGCTATCCCACAGGGAACATATCGCTCCGACTAGCTTAAATGTGGCTATATATAAATTCAGCAAAGCTTTCTGTGAAAGAACTCTTCCTCTGATAATGAGCACCTCGATCAGTTCTTTGATCGCGTCTCTGTTAAGTTTTGTGCCTGCAAGAGAAATTGGTTTTAGTAAATGGCTTTAATGGAAATCATATATGATGAGTTCGGTGTCCGTGTATATGAATTAAAATTCTGGGAAAACGAACAGTGGTGTAAACTTCCTTTATTTCAGTCACTACTACTTAAATTCTTTATTGTCTGACTTGGGATTGTACAAACATAACAGAGAAGATCTTTTCATTGAAATGCATGAATATTTAATTATGTCTTGAAACTTCCTCATTAGACTGAAGAATTCATTTAAACATGCAAGCACACTCCACAATCTTCTTAGGTAGACAAATTGCTGGTTAAAGCCAGGTTTTTTTAATGGGTTTGTCCGTGCCAATTAACTAAGGTAGCCTAGTGCAAAATTGCAATTTTTTTTTCTTCAAAACTAAACCACATGTCGATTAATATGCACCGGTGCTGTTGTACATTAAAAATTGTTGGACATAAGAGATCTGTGAGTAGTTCTGTAAAGATTAATAATAGATTTCACTTTATCTCCGAGACACATCACAATTCCTGTTTTAAAAGTATGCAAGATAAAAAACTATGGCCGCGTGCAAACAAGAAACCCTGAAGCAATTGCTAATGAAGAACTGTCGAACCGTAGGTATCATAAAACCCTTTTACGATCATCAACAGTTCATCTAGAGAAGACGTAGAATTCATGGCATGCAATAAATCTCCATAGAATCTGTTTTTCATATTTAGTCAGACATCATCGCCTCTGGAAAATTCCTCCTAAAATGAAACTTTTTTGCAACACCACTAAAAACATAAAATTACTCAAACACTGGAAGCAACAGAAGCAAAAGGTTATCAGAATTTCCACCCTGTAATCAAGAAAAATTCTATGTATCCTCAGACAAGTTCAGCAAAAATAATTGCTATGCTTTGCCATTTACCGAATTTATTTATTTATTTTTTTCCTTATTCGATTCGTTTATTTCGTGTTCTCAATTTTAAACAAGGGCACTTTGCATGAGCTCAAATATCCGAGATTTCAACAGTTTATCAATTTCTGCAATTTGACAATTTTGTCACTAGAATTATTGCATAGAAACCGTGAGGTCAGGAAGAGTATGCACTTCCGATTGCTGTTAGCATGTGGGCACCATTTCAAGTGAACGTAGTATGTAGAATATAAAAAAAACGAAGAAAAGACTCACTTTGTTAAGAGTTACAAAATACTTGTTTATCTAGCATACGTTTTTTAGACTTTACACGTGAAACAAAATAATCATCATTATAGTGTCCCTGGCAGGATTTTAAACCCCATACAACAGCATTTCTGTAGAGCCTGCGATTTACCACAGATTTGGTTAGGCTCGATGTTTACCTTCAGAATAACCTTATCTACACATCCTATGGTTCTTTTTCCAGAATGTGTGATGAATTCACGTAAACCCGCCAGCCAACTTTTATGGAATTAGCTTATTTGTCCATTATTTGTCCATATTCACCATTGTTGCGCCTGTGAATATGGTTATCACAGTTTTTAGAATTACTTAACTGAAATATTTAAGCATACTGAAGCCTTAACCCCTAAATCCAAATACTTTTTTAGATAAATGCGCTATTAGTATATTGCATTGACGATTTCTCAAAGCCAATAACGAACACCAATGTAGATATCAGTTTCAAATAATTTTTTTGGTACTGCTTAGGCCCAGAAGATGAACACAACATAGATTAGGCAAAGGAAAATTTCGGACAGTAAAAATTAGCAATTATTTTAACCTCACAAATGTTCCAAGTTAATCCACAATCCACAACAAATCAGTTGAACCTTTCAAAAGTAACATGTCCCATCATTTTGGAAAACATGGTTTTGATAAGAACATATTTCAACTGAACTGAATTTGCTTAGAAGTGGACAACTGAGCGAAGTTATTGATCATTGATCACAAAATTCTACTTGTCCCTCTACTTACAAAAAGTAAAAAATATGTGCAGGCCCATAGAATTGACTTCTAATACTCGTGAAATAACTCAGTCTGAAATCAAACCATGGATGAACAATGTAGTGAATAATTTCTTCCAAGAATAACAGAAGTCGCTAGTATCAATAATATGGTAATCCAACGAGTAAGGTAATAGAGAATGCAAGACAGTACGGTGAATTACGCGGAAGTGTACTTGGGTTCCGAGATTTTTGCGAAAGGACGACCACCCTTTTGTGGGTAACGTTTTGTGTCTATGTACTGCCGAAATTTCCTTTTAGAAAGTCTTTTATATATATTATATGTTTTATTTATTCATTTTATTCATCAGTAAAGGCAGTTCTATCTCAAAAATTATCAAAAATCATTAAATCCTAAGTTCAGTTGCCTTCTCCAATAATAAAATAATTACCAAAAGATATTCAGGGTGACAATATCTGAGTGATTTGGAATCCAGCAACTTTAGCAGGTTCAGTAACCTCATCTGATTGTTAATGGATCAATTAAGCTAACGATTATTACGGTTCATACGAGTTCCAAATTGTACAGGAGGTTATTTTTCTATAGAAAGTATATAACAATGAAGGGCATTTTGAGCAGTGCAATGTTGACCTCACGTGTCTGAAATTTCCTGCCAATAGGTTGTTGTATACTATATATGGAATAGAGGTTACTATTTCAAGTTGTTTAGATGGTGACTAGGTTAAAAAAATTCTACACCAGCTGTAGAGTAGGGATGTTGACTACAATGGACCAGAAATCTATGAGATATGATAAAGCCTGACTTTTTTTTAATACTAAACCGAACTAAGCTTAAAAATTTTTAAAGCGTATTTCTTGTAACGACAATAGTTAACTGTTTTTTTATATACAATCTTTTTAGCCCCTATAGCTAAACAACCTTTTTTACTGATTTTTTGAACTTTTTTTAAGGCCTGCCATTTTTACAATTCTTGAAGAGCTTGGTGCAAAACGGGCATTCAGTTTTCGTGAGAATGGAAAAGTAAAAATATGTTTTCTGTTTTTTTAATTAACAGGAAAAAATTGACCCGGCCTCATTACGTACAGCCTCTATATAAAATAATGACTTTAGAAGGTAATCCTCCCTGAGGGATTGAATAAATTGAATTTGTTTTCTGTATACTTTCAAAGACTGACATCTTCAGAATATTGTGTCAAAAGTATTATTTTGAAATTCGGAAAACTGACAAAGTTAGAGCCCGGGTCGTAATAGGATTTCAACCAAATTTCTTGGTTTAAACTTTTCTCTTATATTGTGGAAAACTGCTTTAACTGTTTCAAGATATATTTGATGTTTTTGTCACTACAGAGCGTTATTGTTGATAATCAAAGTAACGTAAACAGTTGATTGGACTAGAAATTTCGCAAGCGTTTTATT
>QYTT01088374.1:81364-96630 GCA_006980735.1 Dasypogon diadema | reverse complement strand
GGATTTTGATACGTTTAAAAAACTGGTCGGTGATATGTTTTTGAATTGCCGAAAAACAAAACCGTTTTCTGTTCAGGCCGTGACATACAAAGATATTATCGATTATAAGAGCTGCGGTGATCGCAATATTATAAAAGGGCTTGCAAGTCATTTAAAAAAGACGAATATTCTGTTGCATCCAAATACAGTCAATTGATTTATGACTCCGAAACACCAGGTTACTTGACGGCCTCTGATCGAATTTATAGATGGAGCAACTTTTCACACCTGAAGGGAAAGGATTTCTCGAAGCTTCCCATAAATAAAGTTTACGAGACAAATAACATATCGCAGGGATCACCACGTCCGTACAGAGAACGCAAGCGCCATAAGTTCTTGGTAACGTATCCTACCTTCATGTTTCCACAGTTAAACGGTATTCATTAGCTGAGTTTTGCGTATTTCTACTTTTCTTTGATAGTCGATATTACCTGCATAAAAAGGCTGTACCTGTTACAATTGCTGGTCTAAGGTAAAGTGTTGTGATGTACAATGTGGTGAGTCACATCATAGTCTTCAAATTTCTATCTGTGTTTTTGTTCTTTGATTGCGCAACTAAGATCTCGGTAATTTCTTGTCATCATGAAACTTAATTACCTGGGATGTTTTAAATGGTGAGCAATTGGATATATTGTGAGTTAGGTTCTGAGTCGGGACGTAATAATTATTTAACTTTAATTCGTTAATGTTTTGGACCTAAGTTATGAGGTCCTTAGTTCGTAAGTGACAACCTTGAAAGATCGACTTTGAGAGCTAAGGCAGTGGAAGCAAGAAGTCTGTCCTATTGGGAACTTCAACGCCTCTGCTGCTGGTTTCAGTTGTGCGTTCTGCCCTCCTTACTTCATGGTGGGTAGTTCGATTTTAAAATCGATGTTATTTAATGAATAGTTGTGCTCTCTATTATAGTCTACTAGCTTTTGCCCGCGACTTCTTCCGCGTGGAATAGTTACTTTGGGCAGCCTTTTTTATTTTAAGACTACTAATGTTGCAAATAATACAAATACAAACAAACTGCAAACTGCTGTGATTTACTGTAAATAGTTTATTTTAAGGGGGAACACCACTGTGAGGGAGGTCAAAAAACCTATTTTTGGTGTTTTGCATTTTATTAAAGTACATACTTTCAAGAATATGTCCACAAAGTTATGTGTCAAAATTCGTAAAAATGACGAAGTTATAGCCTTTTTTGTGGATGCAGGTAATGCGGCTGTTCCCGGCTGATCGTACCTGCTTTGTTCGAAGTAATTCCCCTCGCCTCTCTTTTTTTAACTCATATACAGCATAAAGCCTGCTAGGATCTTCTAACGTTAAAACTTTAATGTTCATAACAATAAAAAATATAGGTATTCTGGCATTTTAAAAACAAAACACGTACTTAAACTTTCAATCGCGTTTTTATCGAAACGACTTTTTCCGAACTCGTTTTAACGAAAACTTGAACACTAATAATCCGATCGTAAAAATTTTTTATCCAAAATTTTCATAATCGTAATGGCTAACGTTAAGCCTTTTTTTGTTTTGAAAACTACTATTTTTTTACGGCCTCTTTAACATGCCGCCATTTTGTGAAAAAGTAATTTAAAAAAAACGGCTACTCTTAAAGTTAACTATATCGTTCCCTGTTTTCAGTTGAACCATACCGGAGGTATCGACCGTTGGGAGAGGAATTTTTTACGGATAGGTACTTTCTTATATATATTCGTCTCAATTTTAATTAATTTAATTTTTTAGTAAAAATTTGCACAAATATACTTCAAAATATCCCTGATAACATATCTTTCCCCCAGTCCTTAAATAGTTCACTAAGTTATAAAAAAAAATTGTAAAAGAGGGCGCTTTTCGGGACCGTCACAGTGGTGTTCCCCCTTAACACATTTTTATAAAATATGTTTTTTTGTTTTTCCATCCTTCGAGCTCTGCTAGAACTACGTGCTAGAGCCGAGCCACAGCCGCCGCGTACATTGTGTGTAGCGCATGGCGAGTCCCGCGCTCGCGACGCGTATATGTTTAGATGGCAAATATCTAAGAATTCCGTTTATCCACACATGTCTCAGGTGCATTTCCTTATCATGTACATCTCTCCGATAAATATGGTAAGCATAATGGATTTGCTTGGACTTCCATACGAACTTTCATCCCCTATTTCACCCCCATGTGGGTCGAAATTTCAAAAACGCTTGAAAAAAAGTTTATTTATTTCTTATCACGCGCCTAAATACAAAGTTTCATGGTTTTATCTTCAATAATGACGGACTCCCATATAGACTTTCATCCCCTATTTCACCCCCTTCGCGACAAAAGGTAGCCTATCTCCTTCTCCAAGATCTAATCTATCCCTGTACCAAATTTCATCAAAATCGGTTCAGCGGTTTAGGCGTGAAAGCGTAACAGACACAGAGTTACTTTCGCATTTATAATATTAGTATGGATTACTAGATATTCCAAGGGTGACTTGATATACGCGAATTTATCTTTATCCGGAATATGTAAAGGATATTTTTGAGCAGTTGGCAACTATCTTTGAATTTGAAGGATAGTTGAAGCTTTATGAGGAAAATTATTTCTCCCGTGATCAATTTCATTTGGTAGATTTGTTGTAAGCCATTTTTATTTATAGAGAGCGTTAGAGAGTTTAGTAATTTCTTTTGATTTGTCTTGCCAGTTTGTTTTTAATATGAATGAATTATTCTCTTAGGTTCATTCCATTTAAAGTCGCCCAACGGCCCTCAATCGACTGTTATGGATTTTAATGATATTTTACGAAATTGCTCAGTAAAAGCACTAAACAATTTATGTGAAGTATCTTTGATTTATTTTTATTTTTGGTTATTTTAAAAATTCGAAAAGCGCAAAAGATTGAGGATTCTGGGATATTGAAAAAACCATATCCTCTGGAGAAGCCATTAATTAAACACTTCAAAAATAACACACCATCAAATTGACACATAAGGGCTTTTCGCCCTTTATACTTTAGTTTAAGCAGGATAAATTTTGTATGCCGGCTTTGTAGTGGATTCTGAAAGATGACACCTTTTGATGTGAACGTATGAGCCTACTAATAACCAAACACTTTATACACATTTGGCCCCAGTTCCTTTCTTTAGACTTTGTTAGCTACATAACCAAATTCTTCGAAACTATAAGTCATTTAACTCTTTTTTATGAACGCTTCAAGACGGCAATACATGGGCTGACGAAGTATATAAGCCCAATTTCGTCTATTTTAAAGAATTCATAAAAAAATATTTCAATGTGCTTGTTCTTCTTCTGGTGCATGGCTTGTAGTTTCGAAGGTTTTGACATAGCCGATGCAATGTTGGGTACACGAAAACACTTTCTGATCTGAAATAAGTTTAGAAAATTAAACAATTTCCTTTTTCACATTCTAGGAGTAATGCTAGTAAATAAAGGACAATGCTAAAAAAAACCCAGGCCCGACACAAACGAAATCTAAGTCAGATTTTTAGTAATAATGAGCGATAAATTATTATAAGAAAGGCATTATCGAAATCGATGGCTAAATCCGTTAAAATGCTATTTTCCTATGGCAGTATTTACTTTAAGTCACCTAAAAAATATTCCTGTTTTAGTGTGATTTTTCCTTCTATTATTATACTGTTATTTGTTACTTACACTCTTGTAAGTTCACCGCGTTTCTATTTCGCTCATACAGATAACGGGATTATGCACGGCACAGCCGGCGCCCGTGGCCAAATAGAGGGCAGTCCTTCGAGAATCTTCGTTGACGTTACATTTGTAGTAAATGCTACGTTTTAATTTAATTTTAGAGATAAATAGAGAAAAATATGTTTAGAGAATTTTGTTTGAATTTAAAAAATACTTTGAATTTTATTAAAAATGAAAAGCACACTATCACTATCAGAGTCATTTGCATTATTGCTCTTGTATTCACGGGAAAAGAATATTGGGTAGCTGGTTGGTAGAATTGTGTATTGTCTTGGGTGGGCTAGATACCAAGAAGATTTTAATCATCCCGCAAAATTTTTAGACAATGTAGTGCTAGATTTAGATTTAGAAACCCATTAATGTATGTCCCTTGAGAAATAAATGTTTTTTTTTCTAAAATATAAAAGTTTTTTCCCCTGGTGAACCTAAAAAATATATAGGCTCTAAGAACTAGTCAAACCAGTTATATTACAGCACCTAGTATGCTACAGGTAATTAATAGAAATTATTATTTTAGGAAACATAAAGTAAATCCTGCCAAAGAAAAATAGCAATTTCACTCGTTTAGCCATCGATTTCGATGATGCCATCTATACAGTATTTAATCACCTATTATTACTAAAAACCTGAGATAAATTTCCTTTGTGTCGGGCTTGGGTTTTTTCTCCATTCTAAATTAGCATTGTCCTTCTATCCTCTTACTTTGCATTCTTAGTGAAAAATAAAAATAAAATTTTTGTTAATATCTTTAAAAAATTTCAGCATCTTTCGTACGAAAATGTCACTACGGCGAAACAACGTGTATTGCGAATGTGGCAACCGAAATGATAAAAAATTACACAACTGAACTTTCACAACTTGGCTTCATTGACATGGACCCTTGGCGCCTCAAGAAATTTGTAATTGATGAAAACATTCGACTTCCTATGGATTTCAAATTAATAGTGACAAATGGAGTCCTTACTGGTTTATCTTCAGCAACATTTCACAAAGCAGTGTAAGCAGAGCAGAGTAGAATAAGTGCTTCCATCTTGTATCTATATTTTGTATATGAAAATTACCATCTGTGGACAAAGCCATAATCATTTATGTGTTGTTTTTTTGTTGCAGTGGTTGGTCCAAGGATCCATCGAGCAGCAAATTTGAATTGTATGCAACTATTCCACAATTCAATTTTACTGGACATTATGATGTGGAAGGACGTGTGACGTTTTTACCAATCCAGGGGGATGGAGAATTTCATTTGGTAATGGAGGAAGTATCCCTGGAAATGAAGTTTAAAGTTGCTGTAGTCGTGAGAAATGGAAAGAAATACCTGGAAATTAGACGAGTAAAACTACACAATAATCCAACAAGGTACGATTTAATTTTTACAAATGTGAAATTTGAAAGTTTTCAACTTCCTTTATTACAGATTCCACTTAACAATGACGAACCTTTTCGGTGGAAATGAGAGGTTGGCAAATTCTCTGCTTGAAGTTATAAATCAAAACTGGAGAGAAGCTTGGAATGAATTAGCGTTGCCAATGTATCAAGTAAATGAGGCATCTATACGCGGAAAAATGCAAGCGTTTTTCAATAAACATGCCTACGAGGACATCTTCCTACCAGATGAATAGATTATGCTAAAATTTATAAATAGCAGAGTCAGACTGGACAGGGGAGGACGGGTGGATATTTCCGCCGGGGCCAGATTGTTTTGGAGACAAAATGGGGCCGAAATAATTAAATAAATAAAAATAATATAATACCGACAAGCGATAAGAAATAAAACATTGCAAAAAGTAGATCGTAATCATAAACTCTTGAATCTGGCAACTGGTAACAGTGCAAATTGATCTATTTTATACGCGGGCGCACTCATCGTAGTTACAGCACACAGCTACACATGGATGAAATTGGATTATATTATATTTTCTTTGTTGGATCGATTAAGTTGAAATTTGGTACACATACGAACTTCTGTGACCCAAACGCGGACGTGTAATGTAAATAAATAAATTTTGAATATGGGGTCCAAATTAAAACATTGAAAAGAATAATTTTGCAAACTGTACCGTGTGACATATCAAATGAAATGTATTTTTTATATTGTCTCAAATATATTTTTTTAAATTTAAAAAAAAATAGTTTTAAAGTTTTTTAAGAAAATAGATGAAAATTTACCATTCCACCCCCCTATCACCGAAACTACTGAGCCCAAAATTTAAAAAAAAATAATGAAAATAGTTCTTTACTTGTAGATTACAGGAAGACCGATAAGAAGTCTATGGTCTTAAAATAACATGCTAAATCTCTTAATATTGTGCGTAACAAATCAAAAAATGAAATATCAGAATACCTTCTATCCTTGGTCTTAGTCCACGTACGCAAGAATATACGACAAGATAAAATTCAACAATAGACAATATATTCAGCAATTTTCCTCTACAATCCAGATTTTAAAAAAAAGACATGGTAGTTAACATATTCATCGTACGGAACCCTCTCCACGTGAGTTCAACTCGCACTTGTCCGGTTTTTTTTCTAGTTTTTTCTAGTTTTCCGGTTTTGTTTAGTATATAGTATACAGAGTTTATATTTTGTTTTTGGTTAACATTTTATATATGTATTTGTATAAGTACTTGAATATTATTTCAGTTTCAGCATTATTTTTAATTAAAAATCTATTTTGTTTCTCAATACGTGTCGCGTCGCCAGAAATATTATATTTGTTGCGTCGCCAAAAATATGCCTACCGTCGCGTCGGCGGAAATGTGCAGATGATAAAATTATTTAAATTATCTTACCTCGACTGTCTCAGACCTCGACCGCCATAAATTCATAAAAATACCTAAACAAAAAGGTACTTACGCATGCAAATGCGAATAAGATGCGTCTCCATGACCAGATGTCATGGGGAAAACCCAAACAATAATGAAAAATGCGAAGAGTCCTTTTTCTGCAGGACTTAAAAATTAAAACAGTTCGAGCTCGGACATAAGCGCGGAAAGATTATATTCCGATAATATAAAATACTGGCGACTACCGGATTGAATATCTGGCGTCACGGGAGACCGAGATCTCTCGAATGCGTAGTAAATAAATAAATAAAGGTAAATAAATGAATAAAAGTGGCAGATCGAGGTGTATTAAAAAATTTAAAAGTAATAAAAGACAAATTAATAGAGTAAAAATTGACATAAGAAAAACATGTAAATTATAATAATAAAATATCAGAAACAGTGAAATACAGTGTGGTTTTAGTGAAACCCCATTGAAAATACGACAGGTGTGGTCGTCGGTGATACCAACTCACTAATTTTTGCCGTGAACTGGTGTAAGAACGAAGAATCGCTAGATAGATGGGGATTCCTGTTGCTCCAGGTATGCAGATTACAGATTGCGAAAATTTATGATCCCAGTTCGGCTATAGATTGCCTCGTTTGTTCGCAGAATTTTTTTGAAAAAGATTTGAAGGCGGGAAAAATGGCGGACACATTGTAGGAGATGAACAAAATTCTATTGGAGATACTTGGGTACATCTTGGAGGGATCGTGAACCACACGTAGTCACATGGCAATAAGATGGTAAAGTAGAGAAAAGCGAAACTGATCTTTCTACAGAAACTAGGGAAAAGAAAATGAACCGAAACGAAATATTTTATTTATTTTTTAACGAACTGAAAATTGCCTTGCAGAAACTTGAGATTAGTCCGGTGATGATAAGATGAGTGGACAATACGTTAAAAAACAGGTAAATCAGGATTCAAACCGAAAATCTCTATACTAGGAATACAAAGGATTTGGAATTTTAATCATTTGCGCTGTTATGATCTGAGATTAACGCTTCTAAGGAGACTAAGGTATATACCTGGTTTCGAGGATGACTTGGAAACAACATGTTGAAGAAAAGATCAGAAAAGCGAAGCCGGATTAATGGATCAATGCAGAAGAATGTGGACTAAGGTGGGATGTGTGGCCGAATATATATAATGATGGTTAGATCTATCCTGATATACGCTGTGGTAATCCGTTGGCCTAAGGCATCTTAGGTTCTACATCCACAGCAACACTAGAAACTCTTCTGGGGCTGCCACTATTGGATCTGTTTGTGAATTAGCAGATGGCAGTAGAGACGGCACTCAGGATAGTGGGGGAAGAGGAATGTGGTACCCTTCAAAGACTGATTATGGGTACAGAAGAATCCTGGATTGTGTAAAAGAGATCAGGGAACTCACGATGCCCGAGGACCAAGAGGATCAGAATAACTGAAATATGTGAAACCTAGAGGTTTCACAAGACTTTTATCAGTGATGGGTTACTCTCATAGAAGGGGCCGGGGAATACTTTTATATTCACGAATGGATCCATGATTGATAGCAAGGGAGGCGCAAAAATCTTCTATGAAAACGTAAATCTGTCATGCTATGCCTGAGGAGTTATACCTCGGTTTATCAGGAAGCAATGCTGGCACCGGTTCATGCGTTGGATTTCTTAAGGGGCCAGGTGCGAGAAGGTAAAATTCTCCTTGCACTGGACAACCAAACAGTGATTAGATGTATGGATCGGACGGAGATGAATTCATCCCTAGCGATGGAATGAATACCAAAAATTCAATAGGTGTGCCTAAAAAAATAAGGTAACGCTTTGTTGGGTTAGAGGAGATATAGGGATCGGAGGAACGAAAAAGTCTACACCTTAGCAAAACAAGGCCCGGTTATGGAGTTCTAAACTTTAGAACCATATTCCGGCAATTGGCAAAGGTATGATCAAGGACTTAATAGAGAAATGGGTTAAAAAAGAGCACCAAAATCGCTAGCAAAATATGACAATCTGCAGAAAATGTTAGAAAGGAATTAGGCTGTCATGTAGAACGACCATAAGAAAAGTCTTAAGTATGGAACAAGAGATCCTCAGCTGGTTAGTTCCTTTGACTATCGGGAACAAGAGAAAGGGACCATAGAGGATGGTACATAGAGGAAGTTGATCGAAAATCGACATTACTGGCAATAGACCCCTATGCTTTCATATTGTTGATATGGCAGAGCAAATTGTATGCGATTGCCCGGCCTTGGCGAATAGGAGGATGACTCTTAAAAAATGGCTCCACGAGTAGCACAGATAATTTATAAATAAATGCTTATAATAAAAAGAGACATCGAGGTTAGGAAACTGCTTAGGAGCACTCCGATGCACACCAGTTGAGACGATTCTTGGGAGAGGGACGAAAAAGGATTCAAAGACAAAAGGTCTGCTCTCGAAGAAAATTTACACTACATGGATATCAAAAGACGAGGAAACTCTGGATTATAGATGATATCCTGACCACCTACAGGGTTAGGGATATTCTGTACCTACAGAAGATGGCGGGAGAATAAGGAATAACGAACTATGAGAGACAATATAAGGTTTGTAGGAATTAGATGAATAACCTTAAAAGGCAGGGAAAAATGAAACATGACAGGACTATGTTTGGAAATATAATGGTATAGGGTAAGGGATGTAATAAAATAAATATGTTAAAGTGCCATTGAACGCCAGGATTGGATGGAATAAGAGCTCCCAGTTTTTAGAAAGACATCGAATACTTTCTGAACATCAATTCGACTTTAGGAGGAGATTTGTGCATTATGATTTTAATAAAATGACAGTAATAAAAATTTTGCAAAAAAAAATGCTATTTGGTAAATATTTTATTCTCAAGCGATTTGTCTCTTTCTTTTTTCACTTTCAGGTGAATCGCAATTTTATTTTATCTCAGTTTCATATTTCCTTCCGACTCAAAACATCAAAAACAGGGTGAAGTTAAGGCCACAATCTGCAAGTAAATTCCGATGGGCAGGAACGAGGGAAATTTAAATACTCAGAATTTGGCGAGTATACAACTTAAGTATTGAATGAATGAAGTAGAAAAATGTAAAATTTATTAGCCGCCTCGAATACAAGCCACGAAAACCCGCTTTCAAATTAGACAGGAAATAGTGCTCACCTCATTGACCTCTGAATAAGTCGAGGGGGCAAAATAAGACTTTTTAATCAGTGCAACGTGCTGACTTATGTATCGCTTTGGGTAGATAGTGCGGGGAATCGATTTTTTCTCTTCGTTCCTTTCGGTTCAGTAAATAACGATTTTTTGTCTTATCTTATTGGAAGCATTATTTGAATTTTACAGCACATCAGTGGCCAATAAATTTTATTGCTTCGAATCATAAAACAGACCAAATGAAATTGAAATATTCTCCAGTTCGGAATTGAAGAAAATCAGAGTTAATTTGATCATCCCGAAGTCTTTATTCGAGCATTTGGTGTAGTTCTTCTGCATTCGTGTATAATTTAATTAGATAATTTAAAAAACGATGAACAAACTTTATAACTCTTTGGCGACAAGAATATTTTTAAGCAGGCACCAAAGATGTATACGTGAGATACTCCAGGAACTTGTGAAAGTGCCATCAAATTGTGATGCAGTCATCTTGCAATTACGCTTCTTCCCAAACCCATAAAAGGCGCGATGATTGATTTGTAGATTTTTATTGACATTTGGACGCATGTTCCGATTCTTGTTTAGATATTTTTCACAATCTATCACGTATCATTGACGTGGAATTAATTACACACGCTGGTGAGCTCAGCTGTAATGAATTATACACTCCCATTTCAAGTTCACATTCATATGCTCCTGAAAGTTCACCTGACCAAGTACTAATTCTTATTGCTGAACATTGACATTGAAGGAAAACATTGTTTAAAAAATACCATGGCCATTTTTGAAGTATGGAGTAATAACCAGTGGAAAATAATTAAAAGTCGGTGATGAATGTCAGGCACTTACAGAGGTTAAGTGGTAAAACAAATTGATATATTCGTTAAAATAAGCTACCTACGTAGCTTTTACCGGGAACATCTTACCTTAGGGTATATGGTTGGTAGATTTTCGGGATTAACTAATTCTATGATTTAGATATTTATTTTTGGGTTTCTAGAAGAGTAGCGTCTACTAAACCACAAGCAAATAGTGTTGAAATAAAAAAAACATATATTTTTTTAATTTTTACAATCTAAGTTCTATCAATAATCTAATAAAGTTAGATTTTTAAAGGGGAGAATTATAAAAAAAATTGCTGGCGAGCTATACTCTGCCCCAGAATACCCAACAGCAACAGGTCTAATTTACATTCAATAGTATGATACTGGGAAACCCCATCTCCATATGGGAAAGCTAAAAAAATAAGTTGGCTAAGAAAGGGGAACATCCTAAGATCAGCAGGACATCTGGGTCAATAAGGACTTATTCTAACAGAATAAATACCCATGGTACTCTAACACCAAGGAAGATTCACCTCCCGGGACCAACATATAAAGATGCCTTCAAAGGTAACAGAAGGGTATACTGGCAGTAAAATTCATGGAAGAATTGTTAACTTCTAAACAGTTGAGGCTTTAAAGGAAGCGCCAAGAAGATACTGAAAAAGAAAGGATGTGGTGGTAAAGTAAGCTGAAATTCCTAGAGTTCAGGCTCAGATCGGGATAGATGACCTTCACTTGCGCAAACCAGTACACCGTGGATGGCTGAGGTCGACAGTGAGTGAGATCAAATCATGGAAGTGAATTGATTTGAGGGTGGTAGAGGATAACACAATTCCTCATTCCAAAGCTCTGGTTGGATGTTGGCCCAGCAGTCAAGGTATGTCAACCAAGGCAATCCTTGAATACATCGATACTCAAGACATAAGACCATGTATTGGAGTGGAGTTTATATAAGTTTTTCTTACTAACAAATGTTTCTATCGTTGGCGTGAGTTTAACGGAACTTGAATAGGACCACAGAGACCAGCAGTAGGTCCAGATTCTATTTCTATCAGCCTTCAAAATTTAGTTATAGCTTCTTCTGAAACAAACTTATCTCTAAAATGCAGCAGTCCAAAGAAATGTATCTTGATGGAACAAGGAGCTAGAAACTAGAAGAAACAATTTAGAAAAGAAGGAATTAATGTTTAAAAGAAAAGACCTAAATACAAACAAGTCCTAATGGAATACAACAAGGAATTGAGAAGGTCCAAAAGAATTAGAACTTCGAGAAGACACTGTGAGGAGATACTTATGAAGATCTCATTCGAAGGCATATTCATTCTTAATTTCATTAGATACCTTTTCACTATCTTCAATTACACTGCAGCCCGGAAAATTCACCTGTAAAAGTATTTCCAATGTTTCTTCCCAACTGGCAATGTAACTTTCATTTTGCCCAACTGGCAGTATAACTCTGATCTAAATTTTATAATAGTTCCATATCACTGGAGTGGTATTTAGGGCTTAGTAAATATATTGGTAATAGCTCGAAAGGTAGTAATTATGTTGTTAACTAAGTATTGATGTTAAATGATAGCGCGATCCGATAGAAAATAAATAAAAATGTAATCCGTCAAGGCATCATAGTAGTGAATAAAAATGCTTCGTTATACCGCTGAAGTTACCCTATAACAATTTAAGGCATCCTGTTGTTGTTCATTCAGAAAACTTGGTTTAACTGTTCAAATAAACGAAAAATAAATAAATAAAAAGCTCGTTCTCTAAACTCTTTCTGGACTGATCGACTTCAGACTATGAGGAACAATCTATCAAAATATTGCTCACAAACACGGCCTATTTCAATACATGTCACGAAAACGCTCTTGGAAAACACCAATTTCAGGCTGTAGTTAGAAGTGTAAATTCTAATGAATCTAAAGTTGGCGCGGATATTCTAGTTTACCATTTAATCAATATCTGACATAAATACTTCGACTGACCGAGGATAATACCGATTGGCGTAATTTCGATACCCTTCTGTTCGTTGTATAAAAAGTCATTCACACATGCAAGAGTACTCAAAAATTTTCAAAATCGTCCATCTCAAAACATCTTTTTAGGAATACGACTGAAATAAATTTAAATTTACCAGTATAAGATCCGAGTGCCAGTAGCCACCAAACAAGAAATTACAAAAAATTTATCTCTCATCCCCAAAGTGTTAAAATTGCATCAATAGAAATTAACCGCTTTTAGTTACCCCGTGACAAATGACCCACCGCTACCTGACACCATAAGGTGTGCCGCATTAGATATACTATCCAACTGTAAACCCTTAACAAGCTCTATACCATCGGCTTTTCATTTAACCCTTGTAGAAGATAAAAAGAAAGGTGTGTCCTGTCCTACAAAGCTCTCTATTAGATAACGTGAGAAACAAACTCGGTATGTACACCTTATATCCCTTGAGCCCGAAAACAAAACGCTTCAGCTTGTAATCCTAGGAGAATTACGGCATGTGAAGTGTTAATTCGGGGATGGTCGAGTGAATTAGTGCCAATTAATTTCCGGAATAATTACAACTAATGGAATACACTTCGTGCATACCCTTGCACTTTGCGATACATGAACTAATTAACCTTTTTTGTCTCCAAGCGTAAAATTTCATAAGAATTGTGTTATTTCGCAAAATGCCAGTCGTAACCTAGTAAAACCTAAAACAGTTGGTAATTTTCCAAATATTTACTCACATGTAGTCGATGATAGACCTACTTATTGCGATGTGTATAGTGAACTTTACGAAATTCCAGTCTAGCGGCTTCGATGGAAAGAAATTAGCTAAAATGTTATTTTTTCCTCTTAGTAACAATTGCCATTCGTTGCAAAGTTAGTCTTCTTTTGTTTTTTTTTCGTTAAAATGCTTTTGTACATTTATTATACTACATTTGCCCAATTGAGCATAAAACTTCCGAATGAAAACAATTTTAATAATTAACTTAATCGATTCATTACAGCTGAGACCCATGGATGATAGGGTCATGTGCTTTTTGAAAAAATGCAACAAGATTTACTGAATAAATGTGGATTTCGCACCACGTATTTTATGCAACATCTCATTAGTTGCCCGGTGTTTCTGGCGATTATTATGGTGTGAGAAAAATAACCTGCACCACTGGCAAATACCTGAGAAAACTGATAATAACGTGGGTTCAGATCCTGTGCTTAGATGTGGATGTGTACGTGGCATTATATTTTAAAAAAGGTACACCACGATTAGAGATGTTCAGAATTTGGATCCTCAAGGATTGAAAATTGAACTGACAATCAGAATTCTTATTAATATATATTGTATTTACGTGCAACCAAATCAAATTCAGGAGCAGCCAAATCAAAATCAGGGTCATCATTTTCAAAAACAAAAGCCTATAAATCAAAATCAGCCTCAGCATTTTCAAAATATTTATAACTTTTTCAAATTCAAATATAACCAAATAAACTTCAACAACGACTAGTTTTGCCTGTTTAAATGGTGGTTATTGAAGATTGTTTGGTTATATTTGGACTGGAAAAAGTTGTGAATATTTTGAAAAAATTCAGGCTGATTTTGATTTATTTGCTCTTGTTTTAGAAAATGGTGATCCTGGTTTTGTGTAATTTTAATTACATCTACTGACTACTTCTTACAGAACTTGGCACAATTACTATTTATGGATATCTGAAGAATATAACCATGAAACCTATAGAAAATTGCGCCCCTTTCCTTTTCTTTGAGTAAAATCTCTTAGTATAAACGCACAATTTGTTTGATCAATCATTTCCGAGGTTTTTATAATTAGATTTCAAGGCAAGCCGATAAATGCTGAACTTCTTTTGTATAAAAATAAACCTAGTCCACACTCTATCCCATCATAATATTTCCTTTTGTAAGTGTGCCGAAAAAAAGGTATTTTATTCTCCAGAATTTTAGGGAAATTTGGTTGTAGGTTAAAAGCAACATTAGAAATGAAATAACATTTGTCCCTTAAACAGTGACAGTTAGATGCACACATGTGCATGTCAAATGAAAGGCTAATTTCTAGAGTTTAATTTTGTAAAAATGTACGTGAACCTCCCTAAGATTTTGTCGGGGAAAAACTCAAAAATTTCAAAAAAATACTAATTTACTAAATTTCTACTTTTAAGCTTTGATAGTTTCTAACATAAAAGGAGTAGTAGGTGGTAGATCGTATGGAGAATTCTCTATAGAATAGTGCTTTGTTTTGTTTCAAAAAGTATACAGAAAATAATTTACAAGGTGTTAAGCATAAAAGTTCATGAAAAAGCAAATCCGCCCTCTTGACCAAGTGGAAACTCCTACTTGCCCAAAAAAAAAATATATTATAATATTGATTACATTGCATGTAATTCAATTTTCGTTTAAATATCATAAAATTTAACTCAAAATAGTGGTTTATAAAAAAATCTAAAGTGAAGTTATATAAAATGATGATTTTAGAGTCAAAATATCATTCGAAGGTTAAGAATAGTAAAAAATCGTGGCATTACATATCAAAATTAACCCTTGTACAAACATCCGCTCTAAACATATTAGGTCTATTTCTCTCATCACGTTTACATACTATTTATCATTTTAGTTATTGGCAGAAAAATCAGGAGATTTTATATAGTATTCAGAAGATCAGGAAATTAGTTGAAAAATCAGTAGTCTACTGATAAATTAGGAAAAGTGGCAATCTTACTCGTGAATGAGGTGTGCGTCTGATTTTTCAG
>QYTT01088374.1:69616-81344 GCA_006980735.1 Dasypogon diadema | reverse complement strand
ATAATATTGATTACATTGCATGTAATTCAATTTTCGTTTAAATATCATAAAATTTAACTCAAAATAGTGGTTTATAAAAAAATCTAAAGTGAAGTTATATAAAATGATGATTTTAGAGTCAAAATATCATTCGAAGGTTAAGAATAGTAAAAAATCGTGGCATTACATATCAAAATTAACCCTTGTACAAACATCCGCTCTAAACATATTAGGTCTATTTCTCTCATCACGTTTACATACTATTTATCGTTTTAGTTATTGGCAGAAAAATCAGTAGTCTACTGGTAAATCAGGAAATGTGGCCATACTACTCGTGAATGAGGTGTGCGTCTGATTTTTCAGCCTTATAAAAAAATCTTATCCATCAGTTAGAATTGTTTTCTTTCCTAAACATATTTCGCATTTTTTTTTTTACAGTATCAAAATTTCCAAGTTCATTTTGGACCTGTAAAATTCCTCAAGAAATTCAACGTATTGGCTGCCCTCAATGCCCTGTGATTCGGGAATAGTTGCAAAACCTGCTTTAAAAGTGGACAAAACACAATCAAACTCAGAATAATAAAGTTTTTTAGATTTTTGTGAGTAAATAAAGTTGTTAGAACTCTCGTAAAATATGTAACTTATTCGTGACTAATAAAACGTTTACATATATATAAAAGCACATAGTAAACGTTATAAAATATGATGGGGATCCTTTTGGAATATTTTGTCGCACATGCACCTAGAGAAATTCCTTTTATATGATAAAAACGCGCCGAGTATAAGAATGCGCCAATTTTGCTCTATATATATATGTATATCCGACAAAAATGTTTCTGTTTTAATATTCGTAAAATGTTGGCATCATATACTATTTATAATAAATCCATAAAGATAATTAGATGATATGCTAAAATTCATTTGATATCATAGAGATGGGGAAATTTTAACCTGACAAATGTTGCAAGTACTTTTGGCTTGAAATTTTTACTGTGCAACATCCCAGTGGTTTCGGAAGTAAAATTTTCGTTTGTAGATAAATCGCCGTGCTCTGTACAGAATCCGAACCCATGTGCCCACAGCGGAGAAAATCTGCAGACGTGCACCTCAGCCCGCTCGGCCACCAGCATGGGTAACAGGGTAGGTTAGTTTTTGCTTCGCTAAGGTCTTAACAGATCTATTATTAGTGGCTGGTCCACCACTTTATTTGTAGTGTAATATGAAATATTAGGTGAAGGATTAATAAAGAAACATTTAAGTACTTCTTTAAGTATACCAGCCGCGGAAACTATAAGAAATTAAAAAACTAAGGTGATTGCGCCACGTTTTCCAAATAGCCAACACCAGCTTGGCGAAGATTATTTCATAGGAAAGCCTAAATTATACCCGAACGTGCCGCAAATACACACCTATGATCGTTTGATAATGTGGAGAAATTTGTGGAGTTTATGAATTGTAAATTAGATAGTATCTGGTCTGGGTCTTCGGCATCATTGCTTCTTAAAAAAATTAAGATCTGAGTAAAATCCAGCAAGAATTATTTTGATGACTCATGTTCCCTTAATACCATCCATAAACGATACAAATATGATTTATAAATATTGTTTGGTATTCTTATCTTGTTGGATATATAACCAGCTATATAAAAAATTGGCATATTACAAAGCAATGATAAATTTTATCTGGATTGAACCAATAATTTCGCATGAACTAAGAATACATCACTCAAATTTAGTTTGTGCTAAATACTATCGTTAAAAATTTTCCAGTCAACTTGCACTGATGAATATAATTAATCATAAGAGCGAAATGGTTACGCTTCATTAAAATGCGACCCTCGAAGTCGAACAACAAACTCCTTTCTATGTATGATGTATGAGTATGACTGATAATCGATTCTGTCTCTTATCACCTCTTATCATGTTTTCATTGCTTCAAAATGTGCATATTCAGGAACGAAAGAATTTAACATTTGGCCCTTAACCCTACCCGAAGCCCAGTTCAGTCCAGGCTTTTTAAAATATGCTATACGAGTGCGTATCGATTCTGTACGATTCTGTGTTGGACGTTGCGCGTGCTCGTTAAATATTTATGGACTGGAATGAGTTGACTAACTCACTTCCCTTAGTTTCATTTTTTTTTTGCTTTTTCAGTCGAACACGATCGTGCCTTCCTTAAGAAATAAATGCCCGACAAAAATGTTTTCAAGAATCTGAAAAGGAGAGGTTTGTGGAAAATTAAAATATTTCCATTTGTTTATTGGGACCACTTATCAGCTGTGCTGACTTGGACTCTTTCGTGATAAACTTTGACCGAATTCGTCCGTTCTCTATCAATTCTGGTGAGGTTGTCGTTTTGTGGCAACAATTTATATAAAGCAAAACTAATTAACTTTGATTTCAGTGCTGTTGTTATGTTAATATGAACTGATGATAAGAGCATATTTCTGTGTGTATCAAGAAAACATTTAGACTCTTGATATTGTGTTGTATTGATTAAAATCAAATAGTTTAACAAACTGAGTAATGAATTACAACGAGCTCATTAATAAAAATTACCTTTTATTTTTTTTACCTATTTTTCAAAGAGCTCCAATTTCGCATTTTTTACTAGCATTATCACCAGCTTGTTTATTACCTACTTTTGATGATATTATGAGGATTAAACGTTTCATTCGCAAACAAGTGGACCATTGAAATATAAGGAAAAAATACAAAAAACTAAATTTAAAAAAAAGAAGAGGATAAAAGGAAATAAAAAATTGGAAAAACATGCTTCAAGGTGGGATATTTTCGGCCGCTTCAATCATAGACCCTATAATGCTATATAGTCGATTTTTCCCATGATTATAATCATAGACTTGACTATACTACGCTAATATAGACAATCTCACATAAATCCCACGTGGCCGAAACGGTGTTACCCAAATATCCTCATATATCTCCGATCATTACACAATGCTTCACAGTAAAACATATGAGATTATTTTTACTCCAGTAGCACGTTTTCTTCGGAGGAAAAATGAGTGCTGATAACCTATATTAGTTCATAGTTTATCAAATTGTATTATCTTAGAGCAGCAATAATACAATTTTCCTCAATTTTATAACACTTTTGTCATTATCATGCCCATCATGCACCCTATACAGTTCTGAATTAATTGTGGCCTTTCCACTCATTTTTCAACAAAGTTTCTGTTCTGATCATAAAAATTTATTTTTGCTACACTTTCGAAATAATTTATCGTCTTTTTATATATTTTTTAGATTTTTGTTGTCAAGTGAAATTAAATTATATGGCCGGCAGCAGTGCCCCCTTCTTCTTCCGTCTCACGCGAGGATGCGGAAGAGTTAACAGCGTTTTTTAATTACACAAAACCGTGAGTTAGTAAATTCATTTTATTACGTTCTGCTTTTGATGTTTGAAATATGGCGAAAAGATATAATTTATTACGTCCCAATGGAATTCAAATTGTTGCAGGAGTCACCACATTATATTTTTAAAAGTATACAAATTTATGTTTCTTCCTGTAACGTTAATTGTCTAAATTTAAATCAAAATTTGCGTTTAGGAAATTTAAGTGCATTTAAATTAACTTTAAGTAACAAACAGACAATTTCTGGGGCGTAAATCAACAAAATTTGCCACAGCTATCATTTCTATTAAATATAATTCAGAGTCTTCTTAAAAATAAAGCAGTAGGGCTTCTATTTTGGTGGCCTATAAACTATACATTTCGATATAATTAATTTTCATGCCCTCTGCTTCTGTTTCTTTAATCGGGATGACAAAGGTCGATGTATTTATACCAAAGTAAAGAGAAACTAACCACTCTATTCCTTACAGTACAGCAATACAAATACATGCAAATCTCGTCGTCACAAATAAATTTCAACAGCTGAAAAGAAGTGGACTTTCTGCCCAAAATGCTTCTAGGAAACCTAAAATCCATCTTCAAAGAGTGTAATAGCTCCTAGTCACAGAATACCTACGCAATAGTTAAGAAGGGGGGTGCACACCCAGTTTACGTCATATTTTTATTGACCGATGGGTCATCACGATATGTCTACAGAAAAATGTTGGCGCAGTCGCCGACGCAGGAAACATGCAATGTACATTGGAGTCCTGGTAGAAATGTTTGCCATCTCCACCCCATTCTGTTAACCTAAACTCGGAGTTCTAAGGGGTAGTGGTATCCTCTTTGCATAAATTAATGTGTATGCGAAATTGTTGTTATATTCTCCAGATTAGAGTGCCCTTGCCCAAACCGTATATTGGTAAAGATGCCTGACTAGTTTAGCCCGATATCCTGAAACGAAAACAGTACTTCCTGCCTACCTTTAAAGTAAACTTACTGCTGGAATTTACCCACCATAAAGTATACAGTCCAAGTCCAAGTATCTCGGAGTTTCTTGCTCCCTAGTGTACAGACGGGCGTGGCAGGTATTTTGGGAAATAGCCGTTTGGTCTACACCAGTACATTTTAGGGGAGCTCAATATTTTTACATTTTGTGCTAATGAAAAATTCACATGAGGCTCATGTCGCGAAGTAATTTGTTGGCACTTTGTTAGTTTTAGCCCAAACGATTCCTCTGCCCGGCCCTAAGAAGAGCTTTAGTGGGAGGGTTCAGCCCCAAGTGTAGTTTCACTACTTTCAATTACTCTAATTAAACGCAGCATTAAAAATGTCAAATGACTTTAATTAGTTAATTTCGAGCGTAATAGATGGTACGAGAGTGAACAGTGGGTGTAATGACTCGAAGTGTTGACAGAATCCTCAAAGGATCTGACGACCCATTGAAGACTTTTTAGCATTTGAATAGAACGCAAAATTAGTTGGGACTTGTGGCGTTTGATTTATTTCTGCCCACTTTTTGGGACAAAGTAACCAAGACTAAAAAAAAACAATAAAATGGAACAAGCAAGGAGTTATTATGGGCAATAAATTTAACATTTAGGAGTAAATCAGCTTGTTACCAGTATAATGAGCTAAAGGCTTGTAAATAATCCTTTGATCAACAATTGGCTTATATGAGGGTAAAGACGTGCATATTATAGTGCTATATATGCAACAAATTGTTAAAGCCGTTTTAGAACACGTCAGAAAAAAGAAATTTTAATTTGTCTTAACCTTCATTGAAAAGGACTTTAATTCTGATTATTGGATTTCAAATAATAATCGTTGTTTGTGCGTGTAGAGTAGATATTTTTACCCTGTATATATATATAATACTCGCGTAACTGGTCTAATTGCCCTGTTCCTCAACATGAAGAGATGAATCTGCTCACCACCACTGGTCTAACCTTACGCCTTAGCAAGGAAACTTCCAGTGACCAGTGAGTATATCCCATCCATAACGGGAGATTGAAGAGCGCGAAGCTTCCATATCAATATCCCGGTCTAATCTCGTGTCCATGCGATTATGCATGGTACAAAGATCTCTCCAAGACATAGGTACGTTTTCACTGATGTCTCCACCATTTGTTATGTCGTATCTCGAACAAGTCAGCTTTGGAGACCGGATCCTTGGTGATTTCTGTAGTCTACTGGTTTTTGAGATAGTTTGCACGTTTGCACGTAGTGATATGTATCAACACCATCTGAGGTTTTTTATGCATGAACCACACTGCACAATTTAGACGGAGGGAAATTAGAGAAAGTGAGATTGGGAAATTTTAACCTGATAAATGTCGCAAGTGAGCCACAATTTTTACACTAAAGTTTTACTGTGCAGCAACCCAGTGACTTCGCAAGTACAATTCTCGTCAGTAGAATTGCCTTAACCGCTGGTACCCAGATAAATCGCGGCATCCTGTGCCGAATTTGAACCCACACCCGCAGAAGAGAAAATCTGCAGAGGTGAGCCTCAGCCCGCTTGGTAACCGGTGTGCATAGAGGTTTGACCAAAATGGTTATCGGGTGGAATGTAGATTCAAAGGAAGTTGTTGCTTCTGGAAAAACCATATACAAGAAAGAAATAATTCGGACATTAAAAGGGTAAGAAAAGGAGTAGCTCAACTTAGAGTAATTACTATTGTTGACTGCTGACACAATTTCAACAGAGTTACGCTACTCGCAAGATATTCTAAATTTTGTGTGCCAAAAGTTGCATCTATTGCCATATATTGCCAAATACTGCTACAAGTTGTTTCTAAAGTACTATTTAATTAGATATCTCTATTTGACGATACGTATCACAATTTTGAAAAGAATATTGCATCACGTATCGATCATTTAATGCAAATACTTTCAAAAAATTTGCAATTCTGAATTGCGGAAAGCAACCAAAGGCAGTCATAAAAATTTTTATGCATTTCTACGCGGAAGTGATGACGACGGAAGTGGGCTTTTCAATTCGTCTTTACACACGATCCCAAGTTCGAATTTATACTCGAATTTAATGTCTTCAGTCGACACTGGTCGCAGTCACGTGCCGTCATCACAACATGAATTTTTTAGAAGTCTGACTGCACTCTGCTTACCTTCACTTAAATAAACCGATGAAGCTGATGTGATGGCCCACAAGTGTCCAAGATTTACAACTTGTAGGTAATTAGCTGGAGTGGATGATTTTGTTCGCAATCCATTTGAATAGTTAGCAAGCACATAAACTTGAATGCAAAAAGGCACTCACAATCTCTGTGTGAGGCTTCACAGAGTGGCGCAAACTCGCACAAGTATTGAATAATTTATTTTAGGAATTTATGCCACTTCAATATTATTTATGTTCATAAAAAGTGCTAACCTTCAGTTTTTTTCTTTGCTTGTACATTTGAGGAATTGGGATCATATTTGTTCCAATTTTGGGCCGATGGTTTTTTCCATAACCGGGTTAACGATCGATTTGGTAGTAAATCTTATAAAATTAGGTGGGAACCCGCAGACGATTATATTTGGCTCTTATCCAGAAATGTAGATTGCACTAATGCCAGTAAATTCTCACTTTGCGTTTGTCGCCTAAAATAGATAGCCACAAAACTCGGACTCGGACAATCATAACGTTTCTCAGAGCTACCTCTTATGAGCCCAAATGTGGGAATGGCAATGGAGTACTCTATATGCCAATTATTCTTTGTTTGACAGATAAAGAAAATCCTTCAAGCAATTTTAAAACTAATAGAAAAAAGTGATTTTCGAGTAAAAACCAAAATGGACTCTGCTCCATGGTTTTTGATGGTGAAAAACTGGATTGACTACTGAGCGCGAAAAATGCGCCAAATTGGGGATGCTTAAAAACGGTTACTATTGCGGAAAATATTGGAAAACGTCCACTGTTTGGTATTAGATGAATCGTCGTGCAATAACAGACATAATAGGCACTTCAAATGAAAGTGTGTACAGTAAAGAATTGGTTGTGAAAAACCTCAGTGTGCAAAGTCTGCGGAATCTACATAACACGGGAACAAAATACTGAATTGATTGACTGCTTTCTTGTAAGATGTCTTGTGTAAGATCGCAACGCAATTTAAAGGATTACTTCTGGCAATTCAAAACCGTTGAAGAATCTTCTGTTCACTATTCAATGCCAGAAGTCAAAGAACAGTCTCAACAAAGGACGTACAGAGGTTCCACACTGTCGCAAAAGGCAAAAAAGGGAAATGTTAATGGAAAGGTTAAGAAAGGTTCTTCTTACAATTTTTACATTAAATTCGGCCCACTTGTTGACTTAAATCATTTTAATAATTTAATCATCGAAAAGGTAACTTAATGAATTCTTATTCTCCTCTAAGGACCGGATCAATCAAATTCTTAAGGGCGAATTCAGTAATAGTTACAGGACGGAAATAATATAGAAAATTATCAGCTCCAACCCAATAGGCAACATTCCGAAAGAGATTTTCCTTAAATGTCTCAACGTAACAAAAAATGTTTTTGAAAATTTGACAGATTGTAGAATATTGTATTAACAAAAAGTATATATTGAAATATTCTTCATCGGTTTAATGCATGAAATGATCCCAAGTAATTTATTCGTTCCCGATCAGAGAATTCAGTACTGTGTCACTTGATGATAAGCGCTAAGATCACTTGCATTTGGCACAATGCGATTAGTGCGCGACTGATAATTTTCAACTCATATAGAATTAATAGATCAAAAATTTTATATTTATAGAAATGAGCAATTTAAAATAAATTTTACTTAAAAAAGAAAAAGAAGAAATCAATGAGAGTTGAGTCTCCCGGAGCCTGAATTAATGCTTGGCAGCTGCAAGTGAGATATTCTCCTGGCCCAAGATAACCTTTTCCAGCATTTCAAGACTTTAAATGAAAAGACTTTAATTCACGGTCTGTTTCCAGAGGCTTCAGAAAACGTCAACAACAGAAAAAATTTTATTTTTAGAGTGAAATCACTACCCGTCAAAAGGGTCACCAAAAAACCGCCTGCTCTCGGAAGGTTATCAGTGTTTGTCCCATATTTGCTTATTACAGAAAAATGTACCAAGGAATGAGATTAAATGGTGAGGGAATGTGATAGTGTTTGGTTCGATAAAAGTCGTTATAAATGCAGATGGCAGCCATTTTCCGTATATAAGGGATGTGTTGTTATGCCGACCGCCTGATTTATCTGATATCAACACGTGGATGGAGAAGTACTCATGGAGGGTAAAATTTGGTCTCAGAGCCAGTAATATTTCAGCAGGTTTACAAGAGGGTTGTCCAGTTATAGGATAGGTACAGGCAAATGCAGCATCCCTCCGTTTCGAGTCGTTCTGCGCAATTCAGCAATTGCCACGATTTCAGGATGGGAAGAACACAAATGATAAAATGGCAAGGCTCCCAATTACATCCCTTTGATTTCTGCTCGACATTTTTCACTCTCGAAATTTTATAGTCACCGTCAAATTTCTATTCCATCTATTATCCAAGCCGTCAAAACACTCGAAGGTGATTGATACCATTTGAACAAAAATAGGCCTAATTAAAATTCTCCAAGAACTGAAACAAATTCAAGGAACAAAAAAATACAGTGTTTGATTATTCTAGGAGGAATCCTCCAAGAAATTTATATATATAAAAAAGAGAATTTGAAAAATGTCCCAAAATAAAAATACTAAGCGATGTCATCCGAGTGAGAAGGTGACAGAAGCCAATTTCACTCGCATTCAGTGAAACGATTTAGAGCGATTATTTAAAATCCCGACGAGTTGTTGAAGATATATTTGGAAAAGAGTGCCGGTTAAAAATAAATTTTCCACAGGAAAAAAAATTTTTACTTTCTCTTTAAGTGACAATTTCTAAAGTTTATGACTTTTTCATTCACATAAAGTGTTGCGGGGATCCATTTCGAAAGTTTGAGTGTTTTAGCAAATCTTTTAGCTGGTCGTTTAATTATAGTTAAAAGTCAAACATTTTATGTGTATAGGTTGGGTTAACTACCTCTATAATGCATGCTATTATGTTTGATGATTCGCAGCTTTATAGGATTCATAATTCCAGCATGGGTGTTGTGTGACAAAATTTTGAAAACGAAGCCAGAAAAGACTCTTGTAATTAATCCTCAAAACACTTCCTTTGAGAGTCTATTTTACGACACATTTTATGCTCTTGTTGATAGGATACCATCTCTTGAGGTAGAGTTATTGGTGCTTTGAATCTCTCGGCATAGTTGTGTGAAAGAAGTGTGGCAAACAGCAAAACTTTTGGACTTTTTCCAAATGTTAAAAACGCAAAACTTTTGGTATCATCAAAATCATCTTATTTATTACAAATTTGGTTACTAACTCTGTGAGTCTCTTCCTCCTAACTCAAAATGGTTCAAAAACTAAAAGAAAATATTAAACACGAAATTTATATTTTGCAATGTAACTAGAGATCAGGAGATGCCCTGTGATATTACAGTACAGTCTTCGCTGAAAGGAAAGTAGATAATCAGGAGAAAAGGAGCCAAGATATTAATTGGCGAAAAACCGCGGGTGGTAATCTATATCACATTCAGTTCTAATCAAAAAGAACTCACAGCATATTATTCTGTAGCTCTAGAGTTATCATCTCGTTGTAAATAAGTAATAGTCTTTTTGAACTCTGTATAACACGGACAATGCAATACGTCCTGCAAATGCACCTACTCTGAAGTACAAAGCTGGAAAATATCGTCAGGGAGTTTAACCCTAGATAATTAAACATCAGGGAGTTGCGTTACAACTAACATTTAAAAAATCTGTGTTCAATTATTATTGACTGTCATATCGAATAATATACAGGTTACTGCAAAATTCACGAGAGGAGCCTGCCCGTCCACTCAAAATATAAAATTGTTCGCGATCAAAGTAAGTGCGTTATCATTTTTACAAATGGTTAGTTATCCAGAGTTAATAATAATAATAATGTATTCAACACATTTTGTAAAGCTCTAGTCTTATTATATACATCAGCAAAGGAATAACTTTTAACTATTATATCGCAGGCTATAATTTTTAAACTAACAGCACAATGGCCACCAGTGGTTGACCCTAAGGAGAGGTCCTGTCCCTTCTGGTCTGGTCACTGTTTGTGGATTAGGTCCCTAAGTATAGTTGTTCGAAGCTAGAGTTGACAACCAGACTTGGCGAACATATGATCAATCTCGTTAAAAGCAGAAATGATCTGGAGGTCCCAACCATATAAAGATCTCTGAACTCGTATAAAAATGAGGTTTTCGGGCAGGACTATAGATTCACCTGGAAAACAAGTTCTTTCACAAAAACGGAAAACTTAACTTGAGAACTGTTTCTTTAGGAGGAACACCTATAGGATTCCCAGAAGAAGTTAATTATCTTCATCTTACCACAGATTGAAGATGTGTAGTCTATTAATAACTCTGCTAATTAATATTAATTAGTTTCGTCGTAATATTTCACGTAGACAATGTAATCTATGTCAACAATGTAGAAAAATAATATTGTATAAACTAAATTCCCAAATGTACTTGACAAAGTGATAAAAGCAATGCGGGAATAAACTTAAGATGTTCTATTAGTGCTATTATCCGTGAAATATTTTTGTTATATTTGTTCTAATATATTGACTTATTACTTGACTTCAGTTTACTTCTTATATGTTCTTATATTTGCTCTTCTATCAAGTTGATGTTGCATTTTTCTATAACTCCTCATTCATCTTTTTTTATAAATTTACATTTTCAATATTTCTCTATTTCCCTTCAGTCCGAAGAGCATTGTGTCTTAGTATAACTTCTTTTTACCACCGACAGACTTTCCCGCACAAGTAAGAAACTGTTAAATTTAAAAAACATAAGAACTTTTGTTTTTCTTATGTCGATTTTCAATACTTCAGTTATTGCATATCTCAATTCCCATGAAACATATCTAAATTCTAGTGTAACTGTTTACATTTCATAATGTAATGCAGAAATTAAATTTTCAGAATTGAAAAAGAGCAGTAGAAAATTATATTAGTAAACCAATAACTCCTTACTGCAATTCAAAAATAAAATATATTAAAAAAACAACTTTTAAAATAAATAACCTTTATAAAAAAATATAATTTTTTCTTTCTCAGTGATATACATGAAAAAAGAAATTGGGTAAATTTACAGCTTTTCAAACTTTTCTTAATGTTTGGGCAGCTGAACAATTGTGATTGTAGTTATGGATGCCCAAACTTAATATCACACACGGCCCAAATTGGGCAACCCCAAGGAGGGTAGTTACCAAAACGTACCCCATGTTGTTTACCCCATCGGAAAGCTCTCCATTCACTCAGTCTAAATTAATAAACCCCATGTAAATCCATCCACGTTTACTACCC